>CM021105.1:623529139-623643417 GCA_007115665.2 Sequoiadendron giganteum | reverse complement strand
ACTAGAATTTGCATTATAACTCCTAGAGATCCAAAACCACTCTCAAACATCCTAAAACTATATACGTGAAATATAACTTAAATTATAAGAAAGTAAACGTCCATATATAAATTTACCCTTAAACTCTAAACCCATAAACCTTGTACCCTGTACCCTGTACCCTCCCTCTATCTCTCTCCCACTCCCTTCCCCTCTCTCTCTCTCTCAAGTATCTCCCTCCTACCCCTCTTCCTCTCTTAGGTATCTCTCACTCACTCACTCCCTCCCTCTATCTCTCTCCCCTCTACCCTTAACCCTCTACCATATACATTGGATCCTCAACCCTCATCTATCTTTGTCCCTCCCCCCTCTTCTCTACTTCTCTCTATCTCAATTGTCACCCCATCTCTCCCTCCCTCCATCCCTCCCTCTCTACCCTAATCCCTAAACACTATACCCTTAAACCATTAAAAACTCAACCCTAAACCCTAAACCCTTAGCCCTTAAACCCTAAATCCTTAAACCCTCTACCCTCAACCCAATACCCTCTACCCTCAACCCTTAAAACCTCAACCCTCTACCCTCAATCCTCAACCATCAACCCTCAACCCTTAATCCATCAACCCTTAAAAATTCAACCCTCTACCCTCAATCCTCAACCCTCAACCCTTAAATCCTAATCCATCAACCCCTATACCCTCTACCCTATACATTGGACCCTCAACCCTCAACCCTCAACCTTAAACCCTCAACCCTCAACCCTCAATTCTCAACCGTCAACCCTTAATCCCTCAACCCTAGGTAAGAAGGGAAACATAGGTGAGATACAAAGTGATAAAGGGAGAGGTATGTAAATAGAGGAAGAGGGGAGATAAATATAGGTATAAAAGGAAGGAGACGTAGAGAGGAGAGATAGAGATAAGTAGAGAGGGGAGGGAGGGACAGGTAGGGAGGGGATAGAGGTGAGTGTGTAAGAGAGAGAGAGAGAGAGAGAGAGAGAGAGAGAGAGAGAGAGAGAGAGAGAGAGAGAGAGAGAGAGAGAGAGAGAGAGAGAGAGAGTGGAGGGATGGAGGAGGGAGAGGAAAGGAGGAGATAGAGGTGAGTGTGTTTGAGAGGGAGAGAGAGTGAGAGGAGAGAAAATTAGGGGAGAGAGGAAGGGGGGAGAGAGAAAGAGAGTGGAGAGGGAAGGAGGGGAGATAAAGAGTAGATATGGTAGAGTAAAAGAGAAAGAGGGAGAGGGAGGGAGAGAGGTAGAGACAGTGGTAGGTGGTGGCAGGATAGGTAGGTAGAGAGGGAAGGAGAGAGGGAGGGATAGGAGGGAGAGAGGGAATGAGGGAGAGTGAGATGGAGAGAGAGTGGTGAGATAAAGAGTAGAGAGGAAAGGAGAGAATGGGAAAGAGATAAAGAGAGAGAGGGAGGTTGGAGGGAGGGATAGGTAGAAAAGGATAGGTGAGATAGAGAGATGGAAGGAGGGAAAGTTGGATAGAGAGAATGGTGATTTAGAGAGGAGGGAGTGAGAGGTAGGGATATATATAATGGTGAGATAGAGAGAAGGAGAGAGTGAGAGAGAAAGAGAGGGATGGAGAGACAAAGAGAGAGGTAGGTAGAGGAAGGGGAGGAGAGATAGAGAGTAGAGAGGGATGGAGAGAGAGAGTGATTAAGGGAGAGGTAGGTATAGAGAGGGAAAGAGAGAGGAAAGATAGAGAGTAGAGAGGTGTGGGAGGGAGGGAGAGGTAGGGAGGGAGATAGAGGTGTGTGTGTGTGTGTGTGAGTGAGAGAGATAGAGAATGGTGAGATAGAGAAAAGAACAATTGAGAGAGAAAAGAGGGAGAGGGAGAACAACAATGATAGAAGTTGGGGAGAGACAAAAGAAAGGGAGGAGGGTTAGGTCAGAGAGAGAGGGAGGGAGAGGAGAGATATAGAAGACTAGAGAGGGAAAAGGAGGGAGGGAGAGATAGAGTTTATGTGTGTGTGTGTGTGTGTGAGAGAGAGAGAGAGAGAGGGAGGAGGGAGAATTATAGAGATAGAGAGGAGAGTTAGAGAAAGAGGGCAAAGAGAGGGATAGAGAGGATATAAATTGAGAAAGGAAATGTAGGTAGAGGAGGAGAGAGAAGAGATAGAAGTAGAGAGGGAAAGTGGTAGGAGGAAACATAAGTGAGAGATACAAAGAGTGGAGGGAGAGGTAGGTAAAAGGGAGAGAGATAAAAAGATAAGTGAAGGGAAGGAAATGTAGAGAGATAGAGAGAAGTAGAGAGGGAGGGAGGGGAGGATGTAGGGATGAGATAGAGGGTGTGAGAGAGGGGAGAGAGGAAGGGAGAGGGAGAGAGGGAGTGGAGAGATAGAGAGTAGAGAGAAGGAGAGAGTGAGAGAGAAAGATGATACAACTTGTTGACTACTAAATTTTGACATGTTGATTCTTGAAATTTGACTAAGTATAAATTTTTTAAGATCTTCCAAGAACTAGAATTTGCATTATAACTCCTAGAGATCTGAAACCACTCTCAAACATCCTACCTATATACATGAAATATAACTTAAAGTATAAGAAAGTAAACGTCCATATGTAAATGTCAACTTATACTTAAATATTTATTTCATTTATATAGTTTCCCTAAAAGATAACAAGAAGAAGGAGACAAGAAAAAATTCAATGTAGACCAAAATGCAAGTGTTATAATGCGCTTGCGTTTTGTCAATGCATTCACAAAACAAAAATGCCATGTCAAAACTGAGTGTGTTATATCTTGCTTTGGGAATACCCAAGCCTTGGGATTGGTGTTTTCCTTGTAATACCAACCCAAAGGCTTGAAGGGAATTCCTAATTACCAAAGACGTGTTTTTGCAAATTCTACATTATTTCACATAATCGGGTTCGTGCTCACCGTCAAGATTGCACGATTCAATATCAAACAAATCAAACATCTGGGTAATGTTAGGTTCTCTCTTAGCTATCCAATGATGTAATTTTTTCCACTTTATGACAATGTTAAGCCTTTCATCCATAATTTATTTTGTTTGTATGTCTCTTTTTTGACAAAAAGCAGCGTTTGGAGTTTTTTTGTTATAAATTAACCGTTCATCAAAATTTCAAATAAATTACATTTTTAGAAACTACACTCCACTTTACAATTTTTTATTTTTTTTAAATTCAATTAATTTCCAAAATTTGTAGGGGTAGCACAACCAAAATTCTATTTTTCAGGAAGTGTCCACTTCGAAAATTAGTAAAAAATAAAATATTCATTAAAAAATTATCAGAAAATTCGTGCATCAACTACATACTATTAGCTAACTTTTGACCTTAGAGATTTTAAAAATACTAAAACAAAATTCATCGTACGAGGGTCGTACAAGAGTTGCTATGTTATGTTTTTCTAACAAAAACAACACCAATTTGTGTACGTCCCTCGTTTGAACCCCTTAATCTCAACCATTTTCAAAATAAATTAGTAGTTTAGAAATTAGACTCAGAGAAATTCGATCCTTTTTTTTGTTCCATCTCAAAATTTTGAGTTTAACTATCCTCAATTTCACATCCAAGGTCAATATTTCTTGATTTCAGAAAAAAAGTGGCCACTTAAGCCCCTTTTTTGGGAACCATCTTGGTGCACTTACCCACCAATTTCCTTCAAGTTCAGAATGGGTGGATTTGGAAAGAATTTGATCTAGTTCACCTAGCCCTTAACGCAAGTTTTAAACTAGGATGAAGAGATTTGATGGAGATAAGTGCTTTCACAAAGAGTTTGGCCACATAATTATGTTAATCTTGTTTGCATTGAAAGTCATTGAATTCTCATACTTCATTTTGATAGAGGTCCTCAAAGAGGAATGATGGACTTTCAAAGACAGTATGTGTTATCCTAGTGCCTTGGAGCTATTCGAAGAGTGTCGGAGTAGATTTACTACCCCTTATCTTTTGCATAATTTCAATTGGTAACTAGGATAGATACATTTTATATATTCACTGCTTCCCTTTTCATAGGATGGTAGATAAGCCTTGTGGGTTTTCAAAGTCATTTTGGGTTGTTCTAGTGGGTTAGATTGAACATATTATGCAATGCCTTTTGTATTAAATATTTTAACTATTGACTCATTCTTCACCATAGTGGGATGTAGAACCAAGGTACAAAATTTTCTATAAATGTAGAACCATAGTGGTGGCTTGGAGCTACCATGTATAATCCCAAGATCCCAAGCATGGTCATAAATCCCCATGGTTTGAGAATATGATTTGCATCCCATAACATCACTACCAACGTGGAATCAATTGTATCTAATGTAAAGTGGCATGTGTCATCTATACAAGAGCTTGCATGCTCTACTCATCTTTAAAAAAATATGTAACATTGTAATTCAATTGTAATAAAATAAATGGTTGTGTTGTTCTTCATTATTTATTTATCATAAATAATTATTTTGTGTGTTCATTGTCTATTAAAGTTACAAGTAATTAGAATTAATGTTACTAGCACTTGCACCTAAAGGAGGTTTAAGGATTACGTCGATATAAAACTATATGTATGCTAATATGTTACTGAATATGTGTTTGTGCATGGATAGGCTACAAGTTAATATTTTTAGTTGCATCTCGCTAGATTAAATAATTAACAATGAGTTCTAAATAATGGAATGTAATAAACTTAGACAAATCTATATTTTTCCTTCAAGAAATTAAGTATTGTCTATTTATGAAATATTTGCATGTAGATCTAAAACATAAAGCAATACAAATGAAAAAAGAAAGTTACCATCAAATTGATAAAAACACTAAAAATGGAAATGGAATGTTGTCAAATCAATATTTATCTTGGTTTTATGTGATAAGTGAGATTTTGGAGGTTTTAGCCTTTTACTTGATGTTTTGGAGGCTTTTATCATTAAATGGCAGCAGGTTTACCATTAAACAACAATCTTGCTAGTGTTTGGTAAAATGTTGTCACTCTTCATAGGGTTTGCACTTTGCTAAAATGTTTCTTCAATTTTATATGTGAATTTAGGTTCAAAATCCCTAAAAAAACCTACACTTTATTTTTAATTTTTCATTGACCCACTCTCCCGGTTCTCAATGTCATTAATCATTATATTAATTTTGTTGCAACGTTAAGTTATCAACCCCTTGATCCTCTCCTAGAACTCACTTAAGAAGAATATTTCACATGTGCTTAATTAAATGGGTTAAGTGAGCTTACACTTAATGTATAGTTCCAATCATTTATTATGCCTTTCCGCTAATTCGTACGAAGTATTTTATTAAGGAATGGAACACCCACGAAACTGTGGAAAGGTTGACACTTGACTCATTTTTAGTGGTTTCCTTTCAACATGATTTTGTAAGTTCGTGGATATTTTTATAACGGTTAAGTTAATTACTGTAGAACCATGGAAAGGGGACAAGTGTCAATGTTGTGCTTTAAAAGCCATTTTTTGGGTTTGCAAGATGATTCAAGAAGATCTATATGTGACTTATGGAACCAAAAAATAAGGATACATGGACTCATCTTAATGTATCCAATGGGTTTTATAGTGAAGGTTAGGAATATGAGAAAATGACAACATGTGGCAGATTTTGCAGGTCTGTGGAATGGTTCAAGAAGATCTATATGTGTCTCATGGAACTTTGGAATAAGGACATGTGGACTCTTCTTAATGTCTCCAATGGTTTTTTTATCAAATTTTAGGATTGTGAGCAAAAAAATGACAACATGTGGCACAATCTCATGAGGATTTTATATCCTAGCACACTTAAAGTTTAAAACATTTTTATAACATAAGTTACTCGATTGTTTGATGAACGTTTGATGGATGACTGTAGTTGAATCTTGAAATGAAATGCACAAAGCACTAGGCTTACAAACTCAAACCTTCAGAATCACCCTATAGACATTAGATATACAAAGATCAATGACTGAGAATTTATTTAAAATGGAACATTTGAATGGCGCTACCTCTCGTCAAAAGTGATCAATTAATAAAAGGTGCAAAAATCCAAGAAAACTGTTGAATTTATTTCTAAGTGTCTATACAGAATTTTAATGTATTGATTTTGTAGTCCAAAGGTAGCACATTTCATTCACTTTAATACTTGGGAAAAATAAAACAAAAATAAGTGAAATTTCTACTACTAAGTAATTTTATTTTTAAGTGAGAAGGTCATCACATAAAGAGATTTCTCATTTCAATACAACTAGTCCATACCTATCAATGTCTCTAGATTAATCTTTTCGAGAACCAAAATTTGGGTAAGTAAAAGACAAAAATCCTATGTTTCATTGTTTCTTAAATTCTTATTTTTTCAAACTTTGGGTTTATGGTTGAGAACTTGAGGAACTTAAGAAAAATTAAGGAGGAATTAAGAGGGAATTCACACTATACAAGCATGTATACCACTACTACCAGACTAGTTGTTGGGAAATGCAAAAAATAAAAAATAAAAAAATAGATTATGCTAGAGTGCTTAAAACCCTAGGTTTCATGAATGAATACCATGATATTTATGATCTTGAAATATATGGAGGCTTACCTCATAACTTATATTTTCATATGAGAATAAGTTTGCAAAGAAAATGCAAAATCAAAATAGTCAAACAATGCCAATTAATAGTGTCACTGCATCATGGGTAATTGGATTAGGGCACATGATGTTATATGAGGTTTTCCCTTGCCCATAATTTATCATGGTTTGCACCCATAATTATGATGATGAAAAAAGAGTAATTGTTAATAAAGACAGAAAATAAGAAATATTATCCATTACTACAGAATAATTTGGAAATGTGTTGAGCTTACAACTGAAGAATTTGGAAACGTGCACATTGACCTAGAAAAGATTGCTTCTGATTATGAAGAAGTCAATGAAGGGAGAAAAATATATATTTTAATTAAAATAGTTCAAAGTAATAATAGTAACTTATTCAAAAATAATCATAAGCCTCCTTATGATTTGGTAATTTTTAAACCATGGGTTCAGGATACTACTTTCATGCTAGCATTTTACCTCAAATTGGATAGCAACTGGGAAGTGGGTGTAGGCCTCCTTGAAATGGTATTTAACATCCACTATGGCAAGCGGCCTATCAAATATAACTTTCTTTAGCACATTTTAGAATCAATGCATTAATAAATTAATGATTAGAGGAGGTTCCACTAAGACATTTAGGTTCACAACCTACTTGTGCTATTTTTTTCTATTCAAATTTAGTGAAATCTTTCTGACCTAGAAGCTTCAGATTCAAGCCTATACAAATGTTGAGGAAAACAATGGTTCGAGTATATGATTGGACCACTAAGATAAGGATGCATGATTCTCAAAGGAACTACAATAATTTTGTAGACCACTTTTTGGCTCCATTGTATCAAGCAATTACAAATACTCCAATATCTAAATTACTTATGTCTTGTAGAAATTACATTTAGCTAGAAAATAAAATACAGTTGATTGATTGGTACTTAATGGAAGAATATATTATGCTAAGATTTTATGGATTAGGAGTAGAGCCATACAAACTTCCTATACATGTGACAAAAAGGGTTTTTGAATTGGAATATGTATGGAAAATCAAGAGCATTGATCAACTATACTTTGTCAGTCAGCAAAAGAAGAGAATATTTCCTTATTTACCTTCTTCATGTGGAGGGTTCACATTCGAGAGAAAAACATTTAGTGTTGTGTATTATCTTTTAAAAAAATATTGATGTTGTCTCTCATTGGTACTATGATCCATGTGACACCATTAAATCAAGGAGTGTGGCCAATAAGAATGTTGCAAGTAGAATTTAACATCAATGTAAACCCTTGCTTGAAAACTTGAGAAACAAGGATCCTTGGGATGAGGTCAAAATAATAATGGAGAAAATTGTTGTTGAGAAAGATATTTATTTTGAATAATTATCAGCATAAATTATGGCATTGCACCAATAGAGAGAAGCAAATCAGGAGGTATGAAATTTTTTATGAAAGGTGATGAGCCATCTACTAAAGTAAAAATACTAGTTTCTCTAAAAACAACTTGTATAGAAAAAAAATTGGTCACAATAAAAAATTACTACCTTTTAGTCTATGAGGAAGGATCTAAGTGAACCAAAAACTAGTGCAATGCTTCAAGATATTAAAGAAGATTCTGAGTTCAAAAATTTGTGGAATAAATTGAATCCCTATGAACATGATGAATTTGATGATGATAGGGAAGAACACAGTGTACAATATTCAAGAAAATACAAAATTGGTTTAAGTAAGGCCACAAAACAAACATATACTTTAGGAGCGACCATAGTGAAAAATGGGGTTATGAATGTGGTGGTTTGGGGTATCAAGGGCAAGGCATTTAGACCATAGAAAGCCTAGTGATTTGCAAGGCATTGGAGTTGATAAAATAGCCCAAGGGCGTACAAGGATAGCTGAAACAATTCATTTTTTTATTGCTTCAAATCATAATCCTCATGGTCAGATACAATCACAACTAGGAAATGCCCATGGTGGAGAATCTAGTGCAACTAGCACTGCCACTGATGGCGATGGTATAGGTAGTAGTACTAGAAGTGGTCAACATGTGCTACAATGATAAATTACACACAAGAGGCCAATAATACAAGATACTACACAAACACCCAATGATCAAGGCATACTGAAGAGGCAAAGGATTATGACAGATCCAAGTACATTTACCACAACCAATACCAATACCCTAATTTCCACCCCAAAGGAGTTATTTCCAAGCCAGTTAGTGTGAATTCAAAAATAATGGCTCATCCTCAACCTCTGGTCTCAGATAATTGGAGATGTACCCATCATTGCAAGTACTCTTTCACCATTCAAGCATTCCATTATTTTTGTGTCCCTAGGTTTTAATTACAATGATGAGCTTAAAAATAAATTAAAAATGTATAAAAAGGAAAGGAAGCAACTGACAAAGATTGCATCTAGTGTAACTTTGGAGCTTGCAACAACCTGGGTATTACTCACATTTGACCCAAATAAAGAAATCATGGAGTACATGTTTGTTATTCCCACAGTTCAAAATAAACCAAAGAGAATGGATCACTTTAAATTTTAGGTGAGTAGTTTCTAATTGGATTTTTTTGGATAGATTTTTTTTGACAAAATGAACGTATCAAAGGAGAACAATGAATTGGTGTACACATCATTGTCAGAGAGAGAGAGAGAGAGAGAGAGAGAGAGAGAGAGAGAGAGAGAGAGAGAGAGAGGTAAAAAATTTATAGGAAGACCTAGAAAATGAGAAAGTGAAGAAGAAAGCAATAGATAACAAGAGCAATGAATTAGAAAAAAGAAAACAAAAATTTGCCTCTACATCTACAATCAAAGAGGATAAACAAGAAAAGGTGGAATTGAATGAACTAAAGCAAAGGTTACATAAGAGAAAAAAATAAATATGATGAAAAATCCACTTCAAAAAAATTAAAACAAAACCTGGTGAAAATGAAACATTGGGAACAAAACTTGGAGGAAGAGAGAAAAATAGTAAAAGATTGGCAATAGAGCTAGGGGAAGCAAAAAATGAAATAAAATCTTGTTAAAATAAGTTAACTGCATTTCTTAGAGAAACAATGAGGCATGTGAGACAAAAGATCTGGGAGGAAGTAATTCAAAGGATTGATCATTTGTATGAATTGTTTCAATTGACTGATGATTTGATAGTACATAATAGGGAGCTCAAGAAATATGTAATGGACAAAAAAAGTGATTTCAAGAGAGAAAATTGTAAATAAAATTTTGCAAATAGTCTACAAAGCTAGTGCCAATCAATTGAAATCAAAAGGAATTAATGACTAGATTGATGCCTCAATGAAGTTGTCATCTATCATTCAAAATTGTTTGAGAATATGTGAAATAGAGGAATTTTTGGATCAAGCTGTAAAAAAGATGAAGTTGGATAAAAAGGTAAGGAACTTGACAGAGCTTGGTTTTACAAAAGATTTTGACACAACTAAGTGATTCATTGGAAATGATGATTTCATACAGAAGATGGAGGATACAAGGAAGATTGATTTGGACTAGTTTCCTCAAAACCTAGATGAGGCAAACTATTTAGATTCCATCAAACCACTGATAACCTTGAATGCAACTTTGAAATATTCAATTCAAGTTCCAATTTCAATCATGAATTGTTAACAAATTTTCAAGTCATACACTATCAATTACAAAAAATGGCACTTCCATCAAATGAATAGTGGAGCATGCTAGAAAAGCTGATAGATTGATTTGATAATATGGGTTTCCAACTCAGCTCTATGTAAATTTGTCTTTGAGAAAGATTTTACATTGCCTTTATGTATTCCTTCATTTGAAAATCAATACAAAACTCAAATTCATTAATGTGTTCAATTATCTATATTATTTTTTTCTCAATTGAAGAATTTTTTTGGTTTCTACTACTAGATACACATTAAACGATTGCTAATGTTCATTGTTGTAAATGCTATTATTGTTAATATGCTATTAAGCATTGGTTTGAGTGATGAATCACTAAGTACATGTAAAATTTATTAGTATGATACAATTAAAATATGTAAGTATTAATAATATGTTAATTTATTTAATCTAATTCATAATTTAAAATTTCATGGAATACAATACAAAATATCATCAACTACGGTTTGGAATATGATTCATGTAATGCAGTATAAATACCTAAAAACTACTAAATCACTTCCATTTGCCAATTCACGTATTGGTACTCACTCTGATGATGAGATTGAGAGTCATCTTGACCCTGATTTTGGTCATCATTTTCTTCACCTTGCATACATCTGCTTAACTGCATCTCAAGTTCAAAATTCATTGTGTCACTGCCACTAATGTTTGAATTGTTGCACAACCCTCTTCTTTCACATATGGGCTTCTATATTATGAGTGCCCTTTCAAAAGGAAAACTTTGGACATTGTATCTATTTGCATACACCCTTAAGGAATTTTCCAAGTACTTGTCTAGTTTGTTCCTTATCTTTGATTTCAAAACCCCTAATACACTGAAAACTCTCTCATCCTTCACTGACCCCAATATCATTGTTTGATATAAATCAACAAGTTTGAAATATTTCGATAATGAATCACACATTATTTCACTCCGACAAGAGGTTTCCCAAATAAAACTTATTGATGTCGCTTCCATGGGATTCTCCATGGAGTCAAACTGATCAATCATACTTGATGCAAAATAGTGAGCTTATTCTCTAAGCTTAATTTCATTTATAAAGCCTCCTATTTTTTTTCCATTGTATTCTAAACTTTTCAAAAAGTGTTCAGCCAAGGTAATCACTTTTTAATGAAAAAAAATTAGGTTGTGCCAATTGTTTGGGATCCAAAATTGAGGATACACAAAAGACATGGCTTCAATTAATTCATCTCGAGGGAATCATTCATAAATCTCTATAGAAATAATTTTTGCAATATATTTTTAAATACCATTTACAAATTTAATGATGTTGTTAAAAGCTTCCTTCGTAATAGGTACTTCTCTAGTAGAGCGCATAACCATTATACAATAGTGTATTGGTATCTCAAATCCACATACAGAGACACATAACTACCCACTTGAATTAAATTGTAAATAATTTTCAAGGTTATTAAAATCTACAATTTTTTGCCAACTTAGAAATTTTTGAACTTTGAAATGGATAATCTATTAGAAATAGATTATTGAGGATCATGCATGTCATTCTATGTAGTTTAGTATATTCATAGATATACATAGTTTTGTCTTGGACTTTATTCACAAGATTTATTATCTCGTCCAATATGGGGAGAAGACCAACTAAAGTTTTAAGAGTGTCTCTATATTGCTTAACTTGTGTAAGAGGTTAGGAGCTTTGTCTACTATGTGGCGATGTTCATATATAACTCCAATCAAGGATTAATATTCTAAAAAAACTCATTGCACTGGTCCATGCAAGGAGATTCATCTGATATCAACATCCTTAAGAGGTTTGTTTCCTCTTGTTATCCCCTCAACAAATTTTTGAAATTTCACAAAATGTTTGGGACTTCGATAGAAGTATGTGTAGATCTCATGGATTGGATTTTTAACTTTTGATACTATAGGAAACTTTCTTACAATTTAACTGTTAAACTCATTATGTGGGTCATGCAGTGAATGGAAATCATGTATGGTGAACAAGTAGTTTGTAATTTTATGCAAAGACTGCTCCTATGACCTCGCATTATTGAAGCTCAATCAACTCCTACACACACCAACTTTTTGGCAATTGTGAAGTCATCTATACCTCCAATTTCATTCAAATATTTCTTAACTAGTTCAAATAGATTTTGAAATTTCAAACTATCCTTTATTTTATGAACACATAGTATATGAGGTTGATAGACATGTTGGTATACAATATACACATGCATACATACCAAAAAATTGTTATCTATTGTAGTAACTTCATCTAAAGATAATGCAATGAAGTTTGACTCTTTTATTTTCTCGTATAAATCTTGTTTTTTTACCTCAACAAGACAACTTTCCCATTCCCATCCAACATTTATTGACCAATGTGTGCTAGGAAAGTGAGGAACACCCAAAAAAAAATTATTATATTTTGGATAGTTTGTCATAGGATGCCCTCTAGACAAAATATGAAAACAAACACTCATGTGAACAGTTTTTGCTAGTTGTGCTCCTACCATTATCTTTCTAAATTGAGCTTTAATTGAACCTCCACATGCAACAAGCTTTGAAATTATTTGCATATTCTCATCATATTCCAAGGAACACTTAACATGAAGACATTCTTCCTTTGATTTCCATCTTACTACTGATTTTCCTTTTCGTCTGTGATTTTTTTTTCATAAAATTTTCTGATATGGTTTTCTATAGTGTCAAGATTTAGCTTAAACTTCTTTTATCTTTTATATTTCCAACCAAAGATATTACACTTGCATTATGTTGGAGGTTCATCTTTCTTTGTATTCTCAACTAGTTCAATGAATGGGTACTTTGACACCCAATCAATCAAAAATATTCATTTTGTCTCCCACTTGAGCCCCATTTTTTATTTGGATTTTCTTTTCCTTCTCCTTGCAGCAACATCATCTACGGTGCAAAAATTTTCATCCAAGTCAATAAAATAATTTTGGCTAACCAAGATAACCCTTGGAGCATTTTCTACGATATTTTTTTCCTCATCTTACATAATTAACTCAATCCCATCTTCCAATGAGGTGTTGGCAATACCTTCATTAATATTTGGTGCAAGAGTATATGATATAACTCCACCTTGATCTAATGGTTCAGAAACATTGCTAAAGTAAGACTTTATGGTAACTCTACATCTTGGGCATTTTGATGGCATCCTGATCCCTTCACCACACCGAGGATTCTTACTCTTGTTGCATTTTTTTCTCGACATCTTGATGTCTCACTTCAAATAAAAAGCTGGAAAAAAATGTCTTCTTGTTTAAGAAGGACATAGTTTCGGGATTAAGGTGTCTCAACATTAGAGTCCTAACATGTTTTATTTAATGTATTATTTTGTTTATTTATATTCTTTGATTTCCTATATTGTCATGTCATAAATTGGGATCCACTGGTTGGGTGGCATCCTCGTTGGAGGTGATTGGATGACACATCAACATCCCAAGTGGAGATAAGCATCCCACTTTGGAATCTTTGACTTATGACAGATTCTATCACGTTTCATAATGCATATTTGTGCATGGAGAAAGTTGGCACCCAAGTTGTGTTATGATGGGTTGTAAGAGAATTCGATATTTTGGTCAGTTATGACAAATTTTATGGCAATTGTAAGGCATTTGTCATAGGCCTTTATTAGCATATTTGGGTGCCCAAGCTTGAGGAGAGAATATTGCATGTTATGATGGTTATAATAGGTGTAATGGAGTATGGTACAAGTGTCCAAATGCATGTATATGGCACGGGATATTGTTTTGTATGGATTTGGATGCCCATCCTCTTCTAGATGCTTCTTCTAGCTTGTTTCTCTCTATATATTATATGCATTGCATTGTAGAATATATAGTTTGTTTACAAGTAACAAAGTGATGCCAGATTCACTCCAAAACATGTGTTGTTTTGAAACACTTGTTAAAGAATATTTGTACTTGGGTCTGCATTGTAATCCTTATTTCAAATAATACAATGGTACTGTGATTTTAGAGGGTGGGTTTTTTACCCAAAAAGGTTTTCCCCATGTATATCAGGTGTCATTATTTTTATGTGTTCTTGTTGTTCTATCTTCTTTCTCTCTACATGTTTCTATAATTGTTACTATATAAGGTGTTGTTAGAAAAAAATTCTAACTCTCCCCTAAGATTAGTGTAGGAAGTTGTTTCCGCTCACCCGAATTCCTTTCATATAGAATACAGATCCCATTCCATACTCAATATCATATTTAAGATTGAATCAAGAATAGAAAAGATTAAAAAATCTTATAACACAACCTATGGAGAAATGATCACTTACATTTAGGTTTTCACTGACTTGCTATTCGTTAATGCAAGAATGCCTATAGTTGTAAGTTTGTAACTTGCCTACGATCAAGGTTCTAGGTCCAACTTCTGGATCGAGATCTCATAAGGTCATAACTGAACAAAATATGTACGAATAAATCAGAGTTTCAATTGTATTTATATCAATCCATATTTGGAAAATTTTGTAGGATTTTTAAATGGTATGGTAAAAATTTGATGAATCTTGCGTGATTATACAATGATACATTTAAATGTTGGGTGAATCAAGCCTCGACAAAACACTGATGTAATTTTCAAGGTGACTATGGCCCTACAATTAACATGGAGTTATCATAGTATTGGCGAAACGAGTCCTCATACACAATTATTTTTTAATTTAATTCGTAAAATGTGTCCTCAAATTTAATTAGTTTTTAATATTATTGGCAAAATGGGTCCTCATAAGCAATTATTTATAAATTTTACTGGTGAAATGCGTCCTCTCATGCAATGAACATTTAATGATGTTGGTGAAATGTATCCTAATACACAATGTTGCTTTAATACGATTGGAAAATATGTGGGTGATTTAATACATGCTCCTGAGATTCCAGGTGAAAATATTAATAATTATGTTTGAAACACATAGTTTGTTATGGCAAAAATATTGATTACATTTGCCTCATAAAATAAATTGATGGTGAATTAAAATGCATTGGACCAATAATTCATAGAATCTGGGCAATTTTACCACCTCGTTGGTTGCAATATATTTGTCAATTTCAATTTGGCCGATATGAACTATTCGCCAATTGACGAAGATTTTCCACTAAAAAATCCTTGGTACTTTTACCAACACTATTATTGTGTTCTTGTGCAAAGAACCAAGAGGAAAAACATAGAGAAATCATAATTATTTTAAATAAGAATTTATCTTCTTATTGATGAACTATTATTTTATTTTACTCATTTGACAAGTTGACAAGAACTTATGTGTAAGACAAAGTGTCTTGAGTTGATGTCATTGATTGAAAACATTATAATCCATATTGTGCATGAAAATATGAGAGTAATTTACTCTTAGGTTTGAATGCAAGAACTTATGAACAAGTGGCAGCAGCCAAGTCCCAAGATATTGAAAGTACACAACATGGGTGTTCATTGTCATGAATTTTTTTCCATCATCTTAGTCGTTTATCGACTATAGTAAGTTACATTTTTATGATTTAATATCTTTAAGAAAGGTTAGACAAATAGTCAACCAATTAGTCATATGTTAAACCTTAGGTTAAAGGATGTGTCCAATTCGAGTTAGAGGTGTGTGGAATTATGACTTCATTTCCTAACGAAGTGATTGATATATTTCAAATCTTTGGCTAAAGTAATATAAAAGACGTTGCTTACATTAGTTGGTTCACCATGCTCCAAATTGAATATCCAGTCAAATTGGTCATACTTAGAGATGTCTAAAGTTGTATCGTCGATTGATTATCTAGAACACAACACTAGAACTCGGATTACATGAATTTGTTGGTTCCTTTGTATATACTCTTTGTGAAGGGTAGGGCCAATTCTAGTTGGAAGGTGTGCGGGGGACCATTGGTGTGTGGTTAGAGGTAAAGCACTCGAGTGATGCTCTCCCTCTTGCAAATGACAACATTGAGGCTTGTGAAATAAAAGAAAATTTCCAGATATGGAAGACTTGACCTTGTATCATTTAATATATAATGTAAACTTGTATATTTGAAATGCTTTTCACATATAAATTGTAAATACAATATTATCTTATTTCTCAAGTTGCGTTTAACATTTTTTAAATTCAAAAGTTATATTTTTCATTCATGTTTTGGTCATATGTAATCAATGATACATGAAAGTGAATTTTTTTTCTACCCTATTTTTAAGCATATGTTTATTTACTTCTATGGTAAAAATCTAAGTATTTACTATGTAGTATGATTGAGTTCGTTACATTATCAGAAACCTATCCTCTCTTTTTTAACATTTACTTTATTAATAAAATTTATTTAATATATAAAAATTAGTAATATAAAATTTATTAAATATATTTAATTTGTTTAAAAGTTAGTAATTAAAATAATATTTTAATATGCATAAAAAATTAAATTAATTCATGTGAACAATAAATATAGATTTGAATGGTGCAAAAAGCAGATAAAGGCGAGTGGGAAACAAAGGCATAATGTGAAGTCTCAATGGAGTGCATTCGACAATGGGTTGTCAATGAATTATGGTCATACCAACAAAGGCGTGATCATGGGGTATCAAGCGAGAGGCATATCAAGCAGGAATGTAGGGATGGCGGGCATTGGTATGAATTGGAGCATAAACCTCCTTCATTCGCTTCAGGCACTAACGTGATCCCAATCAGTTGTAGAAGGACCTCCTACAAAGAAGCTCTTGCTACCAATTGGGATAAAGTAGTCACGCCTTCTAGTCTCGAGATAGAGGAAAAGGCAAGGTGAAAATAAGAAGATAATGAAGATACTAGAGCATGGAGAGTTTCAGACATTCAAAACTGAGTTGGTGGAAATAGATGTATCTGTGATAGTCAAAGATGAGGCTCGATTGCTGGGTGAAATGGCCCTAATACAGTAGGTAATTTGGGCCAACTCAAGCAGGAAATATTTGAGATTCTTAATTGCAAAAAATTGGAAATCTACAACAAGGTTAACCTTCCTTCCGAAAGAAAATTGTGGTGCCAGTGAAAGGAAGACTGCAGAAGTGGAAGCTGAAAAAATGACCTAGCGATAGTCATCGCCACCAATGACATAAAACAATGACAAAAATATCATAATTTTGATCAAGAAAAAATGGTTGTTGGTGAAAACATTGTATCAGAAAGGTGTACTACATAGGATCAGGGACAAGAAAATTTGGTTGACCATGAGGCATCCCAAAAGGTGATCCCCCAAAATCTATAACTAGTTGTTGAAGATAGAAAAATTATCATAGAAGCATCCACCAGTGGCTTAGAAGCTGTGAGAGGTCTCAACCAATTGGAGGAGGGATTTTCTAAAAATATAGTTCCATGTCCTTATGAGAAAGCGAAGGAAATGTTCAAGGAGGAAGAGACAATAAGGGATCAAATAGAAAACTTTGAAGAGTTAGCAGAAGAAATAGATTCACCCCTAATATTAGAGACGGAGAAAGAAATAGACATGGATGGAATTGGCATAATTGAGCCAAGGCACATAAGATAATCTGCACATCAGTCCCTAAACTGGGGAAGTAATAGGAAATCAAGGAGGAATACGAACAAACAGAAGAGGGAAGAGGAGGCACGAGATCAAGGATTATCAAGCATCAATAAGTACCTATTACATTTGAAGGGAGGTATTCCCTCCCTCAAGGAACAATGAAGCTAATCACTTAGAACATTAGGGGCTTAAAAGCCCCTAACAAATAATGTTGGTTAAAGCGTCATTTAGATATCATAAATGTTGATTTAATAATGTTGCAAGAAACAAAATTAAATGGGAAATATGTTGAAGGCTTCTTGTCTTGTTGTAGGAGATGGGAAGGTTTATGGGTAGACTCATTAGATGGCTCAGGGAGGCTAATGATAATTTAGAATCCTTTGAAGGTGGCAATTATAGAAAGTTATCTGAATACAAATTGCATCAAGTGCAAGGTATATTTTTTTTCTCCAATGTTTAATTGTCACTTTTTAATATCTATGGTCCAAATAGAATGGTGGAAAAAGTTAGAATATGGGAGGATCTCTCAAATAAAATAAGGAAAACACATAACCAACACATTATCCTCAATGGTGACTTTAACACCCTCCTAGAATTGAAGTAAAAAAGTGATGGCCTTACAAGTGAAACAGTTGTTATGAGGGATTTTAAAAACTTCATTTCCAAAAATGATCTCATGGATGTACATACCAATAGCAAATGGTTCACCTATAATAATAAAAGGATTGGTTTTTCTAGTATTATAAAATGTTTGGATCAATTTTTAATGTTTTCCAACTGGTTGGGATCCAATAACCTATGGGAGGCAGAGATGTTGCCCTTTTCCGATTTAGATCACTGCCCAATAGCCTTGACTCTGCAATTAGATAATTGTTTGACTCAGTGCAACTTTAAATTTAAAAAAATGTGGCTTTGGAATGAAGATTTGTTACCTTGAATTGTAGATTGGTGGGGAGCAATGAATCCTAGCCATGGTGCAAAGAGCTATCAGATTATGTCTAAGCTAGGATTGATAAAAGAGAAGCTAAAAATTTGGAACTAAATAATCTTTGGAGACATTTTCAATGAAAAGATTCAACTTGAGAAGCATTTAGAGGTGTTGAATCGGAAAGTCTTGTCGTGCAGGGGATGATGAATGAAGAGTTTCAGGCAGAGAAGTGGTTGATGAAAGCATTGAATGAAGTTTTAGCAAGAGAAGAGATCTCCTGGAAGTGTAAATCCAGGGAGATGTGGCTAAATGAAGGAAACTCCAACACAAGATTTTTCCATAATATTGCCAAGTTGTGAAGAATAAGGAATCGAATAGAAAATATCAATAACAGTGATGGGATAATGTTTTCAAATGAAGAGGATATCCAAAAGGAAGGTGTGAGATACTTCCAGGTGTTATTGGCCCCGATGAATGAAGTGGAGCTCATAGATTTGAGCTTGATACTTAGTGCAATACGCAACCCGATAACACAAGAAATGAATGCATAATTGATGGCTCTATTTACAAAGGAAGAAGTGAAAAACGCAGCCTTTGAGACCCACCCAAATAACTCCCCCCGCCTGGATGATTTTCTAGCACTCTTCTACCAAAAGTGTTGGGATTTCATACGTGACGAGGTTTGGGAGGTTGTAGAAGATTACAAGAAGAGAAAGATGCTTAAGCAAGCCAACAACACCAACATTTTCTTTGGGAGGTTGTACAATATTACAAGAAGAAGAGAAAGATGCTTAAGCAAGGAAACAACACCAACATTTTCTTGATCAAGAAGAAAGAGAATGCATCCTTCTTTGCAGATTTTAGGCTAATTTTGTTATGCTATACTCTATACAAGATTTTATCCAATTCAATGGCTAATATATTAAAAGTAGTAATGGGAACAATAATCTTAGAGGAGCGGGCCAATTTCATTTTGGGAAGAGAGATCATGGAGGGCATAATCATAGCCAATGAGGTTATTCATTGGGTACAAACAAACAAACAAAAATTAATGCTCCTTAAGCTTGACATTAGCAAAGTGTATGATAGAGTAAGTTGGTGCTTTTTTATGAAGATACTTGAGGCCTTTGGATTCAAAAATGATTGGCTAGAATGGATATTCAGATGCATCTCAACAGTGGGATATTCAATTTTGGTCAATAGCAATCCCTGCAGTTTATTTGAGAGCACTCATGGACTAAGGTAGGGGGACTCCTTATCCCCATTCCTATTTTTAATGATGATGGATGCATTAAGTAGGCTAATAAAATCTAGCAAGTTGAATGGATTATGGAGGGGCGTCAATGGCGTTGATAACATGGAATAGCTATCACATCAAAAATTTGATGATGATACGATGTCATATAGGGAGGCCAATATAAACGAAGCTAATCAAATCAAATCCATCTTTGATCTCTATTCAACAAAATCGAGCAAAAGATTAATAGTGTAAATTCTGCAATATTTTTCTTCACCGCGAACAAACAACTTCAGTGGAGAATTTCCAACCTTCTGGGCTTTGGACTTGTCTAGCTTCCATACAAATACCTCAGAGTACCGATATTTCAAGGAGCCACAAAATATAAACATCGAAAACATATAGTTGTGGTCTGTCAATAGAAAGCAATAAGTTGGAAAGGAAAATGGCTTACACTCCCAAGCAAGATATGTTGAACAAGACAACTGAGAGGGGGGTGAATCATTTGTCACAAATTTAAACCTTTATTCATTCACAAAACTAAATCTTAACAATTCTTAAATGATTAAACATTAAATGCAAGTGTAGAAACTGAAAACCATCACAAAAACACAACACCATATTTACAAGGAAAACCCAATAAGAGAAAAAACATTGTGAGGATTAACTCACACTATAGAGAATATCAAAACTGATTAGAAGAGGCTCACTGCCTAAGAAGCAAGGCTAATTGAAAAAATAAGGACTCACTATCCAACAAGGCTAACAACTCAGAGGACTCACTACCACAGAGATACAAAGAAGATAAAAGAAATATGTTACAAAGAGAATACAATCTCAATGGAATAGAGAAACCACCACAATTTTCTCAACCACTTGTAGACATGAATGAATGATAGAGTACACATTTTTCTCACTGCATCCAAAAAATCAGCATTTAGGCTTCGCATTGATCTGCCACACTTGCATCACACACACTCATTGATTCACATCAATCTCGCATCTATTTTCTCTATTTCTTTGCACTTATCTCTTTTTTTTACTACTTTTCACCACTAACCCATTATGTATTTATACCATCTTCAACTTGAAACATATCCAAAGTCGTCCATCCAAATTAAAATTAAAATTAGGTTGACGCAAAAACATCCTAGGGTGGAATTAGAATGAGGGTGACCTCAATGCATGCTTCATAAGGATCCAAATAGATCCAACACACTTCATCAACTCTTAAGGTAGTGTTCAACACAAGGTCAACCAAACTAGTGTAAAACATATAGAAAAATTAAGCATGAACCTTCTAGATACCAAAAATATCTTCAATACAATAAAAAAAACTCAACTCTAAAACCACAAGTCATAAGACTTCACCAAAGAGAAATCTAAACCAACAACATTTCTCCCAGACCTCAACCAAAAACACAGAAAACCATAGTTCAGAACTAGTGAGCATAACTCTCATTGTACAATGAATCAACAACCAAAAATTTGGATATAGCATCTTCTAACAACCATGATCAACATGTCTTAATTGCACAAACATAGGAGAAAATCCCAGAGAAAAACCTAGAGCAACCATTGAACACCTGCAATCTTTCTTCAATACATTTTATTCAATATCCTCGACATATACTGTCAACAACAACCAATTGACCAGTTGACATCAATGATAACACATTCATTCCTTCCACTCTTGCAACAATTTCCCCCTTTTTCATTGATGGCAACACATGATGTGAAAAAACATCAAAGACACCATATTAGCTCTAAATACACTTCTCAAGATTTGTATTTCTATTTCTCCACCTTAGTAGATAATCTTTTATATTCTTCTTATTTTTCACATGCTTTCTCTCCCCCTTTGACATCAATGGTAAAGGAAAAAGATATTTTATATTGATTTCCCCTTTGACATACAACACCTGACACTACCTACTCCCCCTAAGAGGTAGCCACCAAAACATCGATCCAAAAGAAAGATCAATTCATAGATCCATCGGATTGATACATTTCCATTTGCATCTAGTTCAAGAAAGGAGGGGCAATGACCCTAGCTTCTCCTGGAGATACTCAAAAGTATCTTTAGTAAGATCCTTCATAAATATATCAACAGTTTAATCCTTCATTAGAACATTTTCAAGATTTACTTCATTCTCCAGAATCTTCTCTCAGGAAATGATACCTGATAGATATATGCTTCGTTCTCGAGTGCATCACTGGATTCTTTGAAATTTTAATTGCACTTGTGTTATCGCAAAAGATATAAATAGGATCATCATACACCACTGTGATATTTTTCAATTTTTGTTTCATCCATAGAATTTGTTTACAACACAATGCAGCAACAATATACTTAGCTTTAGTAGTATACAAGGAGATTGAATCTTACTTTTTACTCAACCATGTCACCAATCTGCAACCAAGAAAGAATGCACCACCACTTGTACTCTTTATGTCATTGACACATCCAACCCAATCTGCATCTATATAGGCACTTAGTGTAAAGTTAGTATCTCTAAGATACCATAACCCATAATTCGGAGTGTCATTCACATATTTGAAAAAAATTAACAACAACAATATGTGTTTCCTTAGAATCTTCTTTAAATCTAGCCACAAGACAAACAACATGCATAATATATGGTCTAGTAGGAATCAAATACAATAGTCCACCAATCATAGATCTATACTTTCTTTGATCAACCTTAGGTGATTCATCATATTTACCCAGTTTGCAACCAATCACCATAGGAGTGCATACCAGTTTGGAACCATCTATCCCAAACTTCTTCAACATCTCTTTTACATACTTAGACTATGAAATAAAAATTATTTTTTCAATTTGATTAATGTGTAGCCCAAGAAAGAAATTAATCTCTCCAAACATAGACATTTCAAATTATTTTTGTATCTCTTCCACAAACATCTTGCACATATATTTTTATTTCCTCCAAAAATAATGTCATCAACATATACAACTACAATCAAGATTTTCTCATTTTCGATCTTAAAATACAAATTACTATCTGTTGTACCTTTGTTGAAACTTTGTTGAACCAAATACATGTCTAACCTCGCATACCAAGCTCTAGGAGCTTCCTTTAATCGATATAAGGCTTTCTTCAATCTGCACACTGTATTTGATTATTCTGACAACTGAAATCTTTCCAATTGTTCCATGTAGACCTCTTCTTCTAGTTCACCGTTCAAAAATGCATACTTAACATCCATCTGATAGACCTTGAAATTTTTATGAGCAGAAAATGCTAACAACATCCTTATAGCTTCCATTTTTTCTATCAGAGAAAAATTCTCCTAAAAATCTATGCCTTCTACTTGTGATTAACCTTTACACACAAGCCTTGCTTTGTTTCTAACCACTTCTCCATTCTCATTTAGCTTATTTATGAATACCCACTTCGATCCAATAATTTTTTTAGCTGTCGATTTTGGGACCAATTCCAAGTTTGATTTTTCTCAATCTACATAAGTTATTTCATAGCTTCCATCCAATGTTCATCTTTACATGCTTCACTTACATTTTTTGGTTCGATCTTAGAAAATAAATACAGATTTACTTCAGTAGCAGCTCTACTTCTAGTCAATATTCCTTTAGTCTTATCTCCAATATTTTGACATTCTAGATGATTCTTTTGTGCATATCTAGGTGTCTTAGGTGACATCACCGGAGTTTCTTCTTCTCTTTCATTCTATTCATCCTGCTTCTCTTGCTCATCATTTTCTTGTTCTTCCACAATCTCTTCTATTCTTACATAATCAGGTTCATCAAGTACATATCCATCAATGTCAATTGAATTCTTCATTGTTTCATTAACCTTATCATTAGCACTCTCTACAATATTTTATTGAAACATCTATATGCTTTGCTTTTAGTAGAATATCCAAGAAAAATGTCTTCATCACTTCTTGGATCGAACTTTCCTAAAGTTTCTTCATCTCTTCTGACATAACATTTACTTCTGAATACCTTGAAATACCTAATAGTAGGAATTATTCCATGTCATAGCTCATAGGGGGTATTTGTATTGTTTTCTCTTGCTTGAACTCGATTGAATACATAAAAAGTAGTATAAATAACTTTTTTCTAGTAAACTTCCAGTAAACCAGCCTTAGTAATCATTGATCTAGCGACCTCTTGAACTGTTTTATTTTATCTTTCAACAACTTCATTCTACTGAGAAGTTCTTAGAGCAGATAATTGTCTCTTTATTCCATGCACTTCACAAAACATATTAAACTCATGGGAGGTGAATTCTCCACCTCTGTTAGACCTTAAGCATTTTATCCTCAAATTCACTTCATTTTCAACCATAGCTTTGAATATCTTGAATCTATCTAATGCATTTGATTTCTCTCTAAGAAATGTAACCCATGTCTATCTAGAATAATCATCAATCAAAATTAGAAATTACCTTTCACCTTGTAGACTTCTCACTCTTGTAGGACCACGGAGACCTCTATGAATTAAATGTAGTAGTCCAGTACTAGACTATTCCTTTGGTCTATAATGACTTCTTGATTGCTTTCCAAACTGACAATTCCTACAAATAACATTAGAAAGCTTTGTAATCCTTGGTAAATCTCTCACAACCTAAAAACACTAATCATATCCAAGTTATAAAATTCATGTGACATTTTCTTTGATGCCATAACCAACTGTCGTTAATCTGAGTCATAAATCATCATTCATCAACACCCTTAAGTTGATAGATATTTCCGTTGGATTTCTTTCCTTCAGCAATCAATCTTCTAGATCCTTTCCGGATTTCACATCTCTCATCCTCAAACACAAGATCATATCCCTTATTTCACATTTTTCCAACACTCAAAAGATTATACCTTAAACCCTTAACATAGTAGACATCATCAGTATTATGTTTGCCATCAAAATTATTGAACCCATCCCACAAATTTTAGCACCAGTATCATCTCCAAACATAACCAAGCCTCCATCATATTTTTCAAGTTTAAAAAACTTACTTTTATCACCAGTCATGTGATATGAACAACCACTATTAACAACCCAATAGTTATTTTTTTGTTTAGCATGTAGGGTAGACATAACAATACCTTCATTTTTCTCCTTCTCTGGAGGGGTTTCCTTCACCTACTTTTTAGAATTAGCAGAAGTAGGTTCATCCTTTATAGCCAACAACAAGCATTCATTGTCATCAGGGTATTCATAATCAGAATCCTCGTCAGATATACTAGGATTCTCATTCACATAATAAGCTCTGTTGATTTTCTTTCCTTTCTTTTCTTTCTCGTATCTTTATTTATTCCTCTTAGCTCTTTCTGAACACTTCGCAATATAATGACCTATTTCTCCACAACTAAAGAATTTAAAGGGTAACTTACCTTCATACTTGCCAAAGCCTTCCCTCATCCTTCTTACAAAGTTAGCCTCTATTTCATCAAGGTTTTATTCATCCAAATCTTCAACTTTTGTAGGCTTAAAAGTAGTTTTTTATTTGCATCCATTCCTCAGATTTGGCTTCCTCATCTCATAAGATGTCAAAAATCCCAACAATATATCTTTAGCTCTTATAATATATACTTTGTTCAATAGAACACACCTTCTCATTGTAAGCATCGGGGAGAGTTCTAAGAATCTTCTTTACAATTTTGGTTTTATCTACAGTAGCACCAAGTCCTCACATTCTGGTCACTATCTCATCCAATCTTTGTACATAAGCTTTGACATTCTCATCTTTAGACATATGTAGAAGCTCAAACCGTGTCTCCAAATTTTACAATTTTTCCTCTTTGACTCTTTCATCCCCTACATGTGCCCTTTCCAAAGAATCCCAGACTTCCTTAGCAGTATTTAGATTTTGAACCTTAATTGACTCATAATGTACCAGATTGTTCTTCAAAATGTACTTCACCTTATTATTTGCTTCATGTGCTTTGATCTCATCAGCTATACTCAGACCATTAGTAGGAGGAGTGTAAGGATTCTTGTAATATTTATGCACATCATATCCATAGTACTCCAAATATCCTTCCATTAATATTTTCCAAATAGCATAATTAGTTCCATCAAACCTTGGATAATCATAAACCATTTTTTCAGCCATCTCGTACCTTCCTCAAGTGATTAAGTTCTTCACCAAGGAACCAAGCTCTGATACCAATTGTTAAACAAGACAACTGAGAGGGGGGGTGAATCAGTTGTCATAGATTTAAACCTTTATTCATTCACCAGAACTAAATCTTAACACTTATTAAATGGTTAAACATCAAATGTAAGTGTAGAAACTAAAAACCATCACAAAAACACAACATCAGATTTACGTGGAAAACCCCATAAGGGAAAAACCACGGTGAGGATTAACTCACACTATAGAGAATATCAAAACTTATTACAAGAGGCTCACTACTTGAGAAGCAAGGCTCACTACCAAAACAAGGACTCACTATCCATATTAGGACTCATTGTCCAATAGGGTTAACAACCCAGATGGCTCATTGCCACAGAGATACAAAGAAGATAGAAGAGATACGTTACAGAGAGAAGACAATCTCAATGCAACGAAGAAATCCACCACAATTTTGTCAACCACTTGTAGACATGCATGAATGATAGAGTACACCTTCTACTCACTACATCCAAAAACTCAACATTTAGGCTTCACACTGATCTACCACACTCACATCACACACACTCACTGATTCGCATCAATCTCACATTTATCTGCTCTATTCCTTTGCACTTATCTCTTTTTGTTACTAATTTTCACCACTAACCCATTTTGCATTTATACCATCTTCAACTTGAAACATATCCAAATTTGGCCATCCAAATTCAAATTCAAATTAGTTCAGTGCCAAAACATCCTAGGGTGGAATTAGAATGAGGGTGACCCAAACACATGCTTCATAATGACCCAAATAAATCTAACATGCTTCATCAACTTTGAAGGTAGTTTTCAACACAAGGTCAGCCAAACCAGTGTAAAACACATAAAACAATTAAGCACAAACCTTCCAGATACCAAAATTATCTTTAATACAATCAAAACAAATCAACTCTAGAACATAAAGTCATAAGACTTTACCAAAGAGAAATCCAAACCAACAACATTTCTCCCAAACCTCAACCAAAAACACAAAAAACCACAGGTCACAACTAGTGAACATAACTCTCACTATACAATCAGCCAAAAATCTAGATATAACATCTTCTAACAACCATGATCAACATGTCTGAACTGCACAAACATAGGAGAAAATCCCAGAACAAAACTTGGAGCAACCACTGAACACCTGCAATCTTTCTTCAATACAATTTTCTCAATATCCTCGACATATACAGTCAATAGCAACCAGTTGATAACCAATTGACCAATTGACATCAATGAAAACACCTTCATTCCTTCCATTCTTGCAACAAGATAAATATGCTAAAAATTGTGCTGATGACTATCCCTATATACACAATGTCATGTTTGAAATTAACTAAGGCAGCCGAACAAAATTTGAACAAAACAATGACACTTTCTATGGGAAGGATCAAATGATTTGTACAGGCTACCACTCTTGAGCTATGATGTGATACAAGAAGATAGAGGCATTGGTGGTGTTGTGATTAAGAACATGGACCTACAGAATAGAGCACTAGGCGCTAAACTCATTTGGAATTTATACTCCAAATCGGATTCCTTGTGGGGTAGGGTCATAAGAAAGAAGTACTTGGATAGTGATGATCCTTCTAGGATCTTAACAATTGCAAACACACAATCGGGTTCCCATATGTTGTGATTCATGTGGGATTGCCTCCCAATAATAACAGATCATATATCTTGGCACATTGGTCGTGAGGTGACAAAGTTTTGGTGTGGCTCATGGAATGGTCACTCGCCTTTAGTAGATTTGGCCAATCTAGTAAAATTTATTCATTTGATGGATGAAGTCGATGGACAGTGTGTGGTAGATATGGTGGTTCCTCATCCCAATGGGGATTCAAACTAGAGTTGGCCCCAGTTAGAAGGCTTGAGGGTGAGTGATCAATCAAAAAATGATTTTGCAGAGGAGCTAAAGAGAAGAAGCATTATGTTAACACCTAAGCCTGATAAGATTATATGGTGCGGTGCTAAATCAGGTAAGTAATCCATCGGGTTGAGCTACCAATTATTGAATTTAAGGAGAGAGTCCAAGGATTGGCCTGTGAAGTTTTGTTGGGATAAGATAGTGCTTCCTAAAGTAGGGGCCTTCACATGGACAACCATGCATAAGTGTATACTCACATGCGATAGGTTGCACCCGGTTGGGGTGATGGGACCAAATCGATGCCCAATGTGCAAATTTGATGTTGAGAGTGAAAATCGTCTATTACTTAACTGTAAAGTGGCATCGAAATGTTGGGATTGGTTGTTTGCTAAATTGGAGTGGTGTGACGTCTGACACGTTGATTTGTATGCCTTTCTCAAAAGTTGGTCGAGGTCGAAGGTAAATACTTTTTGGAGCGACATATGGAATGTCTCGCCCTCAATCATTATATGGCAGTTATGGAAGGAACGAAATAGGCGAATTTTCAAAGGAGTGGAGACAAGTACATATCAACTTATTGCCAACATCGAAGAAGGTATAACTGAAGTGCTTAATGCTCATGCTCTACTTTAAATGAGGGTGGCCTTCTCAAATTGGGATGACAAACTTATGAAGGATTAGAGAGGCCTCAAAATCCCAAAGCACTATTGTAACACAACACCTCACTCAAGGCAAAAGAGGTGGGATGCCAAATGGGTGTGCCCACCCAGTGGCCAACTAAAATTAAAATTTGATGGGGCTTCGAGAGGCAGCTCAGGGAAGTCAAGGATAGGTTGCATTATCAGATACATGAAAGGGGAACTAATATGGGATATCTCCAAAAAACTCGGGGATGGCACAAATAATGAGGCAAAGATTGCAGCCATAGATATTGGACTTAATTTATGCATCTCCAAAGGCCTCATGTCTATTAAAATTAAAGGGGACTCTTTGGTTTGAATCAATGCCATTAATTCAAAAAGAAACAATTCCTAGCACCTTAAGATTGGGTCGATAGAATTTGGAAGAAGTTAGAAAGGTTTGAATATTTCACCATTCAACACATGTACATGGAAGCTAATAAAGCTGCAAACTTCCTAGCCAATACAGCTATCGATGGTACAATACAAGAAATAATATCAAGTGAGATTTTGGCCTAGCTCGAGCTGAGAAGGATGTACTTTAGGATCAAGGTAGTCCTCTTCCTATGATGGACACAAAATTATGGGTTTGATTGGATTGGTCATCAATGGGAGTAACATGGCTAATCTTGCGTCCTACGGTAGCACAAATGGCTTTTGGGATGCGAGCCTTTAATCTAAACCAGCTTATTCAAGATCGCATTGGGATCTTGTGTTTGATCTCATATCTCCAACAGCTGCCTCGTTACTACCTTGATCGAGGTGTCTAGTGCCTTCTTAAACCTTCTCGATGACTGGCAAAGTGCAAATGGTGAATTGTGTAGTAATTGGTTTAGATTGTGCCTACACTAAGGCGAGGGAGGCGAGGGTGGATGCTGAAGAGGGAGACTCACAGGAGGAAAATGTTGAGGAGGTTCCATAGGTAGAAGATGAAGCGAACCAGCTCCAATGCCTCTTCACAGTGAAAAAGGATGAAGATCGTGATGCAGTCAAGAAGGTAATAGACAGTTCCTGCTGGGCAAATGGCCATGTGCATGATAGAGCGGTGCAAGAATGCTTCGTGGAAAATGTTATACAAAGCATGGGCAGCTTCACGTATAGGGTATCCTTTGTCCACCACCTCGTTGCCCCTGAATATGGAGATATCATCAAGTATGAATTAGACCTGGTGCCAATCCATCCCACTTCGTGCCTCATAGCTGAAATCTTTGATGCAACTGCTATTGTCAAGAATGGTGTGACTGTGAAGACCCTCGAGCTCTATAGAGAGGGAATTGAGAAAAGATATATGAGCACATTTGGGAACTTTATCAGCAACAATGGTGAACTTATGTCTACCTCTTAGATTGAGAGGGCATTTGTATTTGGGGAAGGGATGATGCATATTATGCATAAATGCTGTAACCTCATTTTCATTTTAATGCAATGAGAGTTGCCCACTTTGCCACCGCTTGCTAATAAAAAAATAGATTTGAAAAATTGGATAATATTATATATTTTTACTTTATGCTTTCAAAATATTACTTTATGATAGCTTATATTAAATTCTTTCATATAAAGTTTGTATATGTTTTAAAATTAATATTTAATAAATAAATGGCATATTCTATTATTTCAAATAAGTCATAATGTGTAAGCGAGTATACTGTTGTAATGGATAAGATTAAGGTTAACTCTAATCCTAACCTTAAATACTAAGCTTACATCTAACCCTAACCCTAAACCATAATATCATAACCCTAATATAAACCTAACCTTAATCCTAACCTTAAACCTAACCCTAATTGTATATGTAACCTTAACTCTAACACCCCTAACCCTAAACCTAATTGTATCCCTATCTGTAACACTAAACATAACCCTAGTCCCTAAACTATAAATCATAATAATAACCCTTATCTTAACCCAACCCTTAACCCTAATCCTAACCCCAACCATAACCCTTAAAACTAATCTTACATCTAACCCTAACCCTAAACTATAATATTATAACCCTAATTTATACCTAACCCTAATCCTAACTCATAACCTAACCCTAATCCTAACTCATAGCCTAACCCTAACCTCAAACCTAACCCTAATCATAATTGTAATCCTAACCCTAACAATGTGGACAATCGGCTGACATCAACAAGATGACCCACCAAATGCTTATATTGTCTTTTTTGGAATGTGAACCTCTTGGCTCAAAATTGATTTGACATTGACCTCATGCAACAATAGAGACTTGCTAAAGATGAAAACTAAACATTGATTCTAAAGGAAAACCCTAAACTAAACACTCATGCTCAAAAGCGACAAAAAGGGTCCTCATTTTTTCAAAAGAAAAATGGGATGTTGTGAAGTGGCACAACATATACCTTGTGTTATGTGTTCTATTTTGTGTTGCATGTCATTTATTCTTGTTATAATTATTAGACATGTACTTGTTTAGTATTTGTTTCCTCTCTAGGTGAAGTAGGAAGTTTCATAGTTGTGCTTAGCTTCCCTTCATTTGATATCAAAGTTTGGCTGTAGCTTGCTTGACCATAGTAAAAAAAGAGATTTCTTCTATTAAATCTTGTTTGAGTGGGAGATTTGTATAAATTATCTTATTTTAAATTAAAAAATGACAAGAACATCAAAGATGGAGATCTATAGATCATAAATTTCTAAAAAAGAATGAGATCACTACATTGCAACCACGTGATTATTTGAAAATCAAATTTTAAGTAAGATACTTAAAAACTTGTATTCCCTAAATATTTCTCTATGTCTTGGTTCAAAATTAAGTCTAGGCACCTTGTATGATTTAGGTTAGTTGTCCTTGAAAGAAAATTAGTGTTCTTTACAATGTTGTGTTTAATGATTCATTATAGTGAAGGCAAGGGCCCATTTAGTTAAGGGTGTATGAGTGTTCTAGGAATATTAAAATAAAATTTGATTAAGTTAAAGTGGAGGCAATTTTCTCTTGAATTTACATTTATTTTGTGTTCTTTAAAATAATATTTTATTATTTAATGTAAAAGTAAAAGTTTAAAATATACTACATAAAAGTGATATTTATGTTTTAAATTTTAAAATGATGTAAACTAATAAAGTATAGAATTATTAAATATAATTTATGTTTATAATTTTTATTTTTTATTTTTATTTTAAATTAGTTGGATATTTTTTTTATAATAATTACTATTCTTTTCTTAAGTTAGGTCAATGTGATGTTACAAAAGAAAGCAAACAATTTTTTTTCTATTTGTTCACGTGTATATAACTATAAAATTCAATGCATGAAAAAAAATCAATCAATATTTTTTTAAAAGCAAAATTTAATCAAAATGTCATTGGATGTCAATTTTTGTGTAATTTTTTTATAATAAAAAATATATACTTTTTGGAAAAGTTTCTCTCTTTTAGTGCACCATATCAAAAATAAATAAATTAATCAACCTTATGTTCAATTATAATATAACCTACTTGTACTAAATTTATATATATATATATATATATATATATATATATATATATATATATATATATATATATAATAAAACTATTAAAGTATTTGAAAAAGATTCTAGACTTCTACAAAAGGTTATTTTCGTATTTTTATGAAAGTACTCCTAGTTGACAAATTTGAAGTTCAAATTGAATTTTTATTGAATTTGTGCCAAATGAGGGGTTAAGATGTCAAATAGGCTACCACATAAATAGTTTTTGGTGAAACCATTTGGATTGAAAACTTTTGGCTTGAAAGCATTTCAATTGAAATATTCCATGCAAAAATAGTCTTGTTTTAATTTTGAATTAAGCTATATAGCAATTTCACTCAAAGCTATTTATATTGTCATGTAAATCCCAAGTGGTTTCAGGTGAAATAGTTTTGCCTAAATTTTTTTACAACAAAACTATTTAGTTGGCCAAAAGTAAGGCATTGCTCTATACTTTTACTCATAAGTGGAAGTAAGTAGTAGTGTTTATTGGGTCATTAATAGAATTAATAGAATTACTATTAATAGAATTAAGTATTACACATATTCATAGAAAAAAGACAGATGGAAGAGATTACACCTTAAAGCCCAAATGTGACCAAGCTTGAAACCTTCCCTCTCATGGTTGTTATTATGGATGTAGCCAAACTACTCATGGTGATTGGGATGCTTACTTACACACTTCTCAACCCTCTACACAAAGAACTAAAGGAAAAACTATTTACAAATGGTCTCAACACTCCCACCCTCATTCTACCTCTCTAGTATTGTGACTATAGTTTTGCTATATGGTCTAATTCTAACAAGTTTTCTTGAATTTCTTTGGTTATTTCACTTATTCATACACTTAACCATAAGAAAATAAGGAATATGGTGTTATTTCCAATTGGAAGCCAACCACAGATGACCTAAACCCTGCTAATGTGTAGGGAAAACTAGATGATAGGGTCCCCTAATGATAAGCTACCATTACAATTATAGTTTGTTTGATAATATTATTTGGAGAAGTATTCCATTTATTGTTTTTTATTTAAAGATACACTCCATACTTTGGGTGTGTAGATGACCATGTACTTTTATCTTTTGTGCAATTTTACTTGTTAATGTTACAAGTATGTTATAGGAAGTATCAAGTTATTTTTGCTTTATAGGTCAAAAATAGTTTATTGTTGATTGTAGAAGCCATAACTTTATGGCTGAAGTGTTAGATTGAGATCAAATTGTTTTGTTGGAAAGTAGACTTTGAATGGTTTCTAAAAAATATAAATATTAGAATTATAACTATCACAAGTTATTTTAAAAATATTTAGAATTTTGTTAGATTGAATGAGGTGTTATTTTTTATTGAATAAGATTGAATAAGAATTTTGTGTCATTTATTTTTATAAATTGTTTAGAAGGAAAATAATTTTGTAATTTGATACACTTTTTTTAACATAAAAATTCATATAAATTTGAAAAAATAATAATGTTGTCTTCAAATAAAATTAGAAAAATAGTTATAATACAATAACTAAATATTTTTTTATGTAAATTGAAAATTAAATGGATGGATTTATATTAAAGATTAAACCTTAAATAAGAATGGTTTATTTATGATTCTCTTGTACGAAGAAAATTATGTTACACCTATATTTGATTATTCTCCTCCTTTAAATGGTGATTTGACAAATGAAAATGACAGGGGAATGTGATCCTTCAAATTTTCATGAATTGTGTGTTTTCTTTAGAATAAATCTTCAAATGAAAGAAAAGCATCTCTAGAAAAGATTGAGGAACAAGTTCTCAATAATAATTATAATTATAAAAAAATCATAAAAGAGAGTGTTCAACATATAAGTAATCTTAGATTTACATGGTAGAAGATAATGATGATTTGCTTGATTATTTCCCACATAGTTGTTATTTCTATCATCACATGTTTCATTGTACATATATATGGATGATATTTTAGATTATTTATCTCATTCAAGTGGCTTTATAATAAAGAAAGATGGATGGGAATTGAGAATAAAATTAATTATAAAAAAGATTTATTTAATTTTTAATACAACATAGTTTTTATACATAAATAAATATATTATTTATACAAGTAGTAATGTTTGTTAGAAGATTTGAAAAAGTGGTTTAAGTAAGAAGTTACTAGTAATCTATTGTATATAATTATTGTGGTATTATAATTAGCTTATTTTAGAAACTATTTCATTTGTTATAAATAATAATTTATCTCTCTTCATGTAATCAATCAATTATATTTTCACATCAATATATTATTATGTTTTATTAGTTATTTTCAAAAAATATTCTATATTTTAAACATGTAACTAAAAAACACTTTGTAAAAAGAATAATCATTATGCTTGTTAAGGTTGAGGTATACATATATTTTTGTATTTGTTCTTTATCAGATACATATCCTTTACATATAAACAAATATTTTAACATGTAACTAAAAATCACTTTTTAAAAAGAATAATAATTATGCTTGTCAAGGTTGAGGTATACATATATTTTTGTATTTGTTCTTTGTCAGATACATATCCTTTAGATATAAACAAATATTTTTTAATTGGGGAGAACATACTAATTTTGCATACATCAAGCTTTAAAATAGTATATCAGATTCTAGCAAGATTTCAACATATCTCTATATCTAAGTTAAGAGTTAAAAGCTGTAGTTTGGGTTCTAAGTATCAATGATGTAGCTTAACATATTCATGGAGTTGTTAAAAAAACTCTAAAAAATTAGACCATAACACATCCCCAAGATGTATTACAAATCGTATCATATGTCACCATATGATTAGTTTTTTCTTTAGTGTGACTTGCGAAAGATATAATCACATTTACATGTGCACATATATATATATATATATATATTCTACTAAAATATTTTCTTTCAATTAAGAATTCTTATGATATGTTTAACTGGAGTGTAAGTATGTTATATATGTCCATTATTGAATCAAACTATTGTCTATCCAGCTCGAGAATGCACCTTTAACTGTATTCATTAATTAATTGAATCATTATACATTTTTTTATGAAGATGCATTCTTGAAACTGGATAGATGCATCCTTGATCAATTCCCTAAATCCAAACAAAGAGATCCAACTATTTGCTGCAGTTGTGAGGGACAAATATGCACCCATGTAGCAATTAAAAATATTTCCAAATACAAGTGAACTACAGACCATGCATCACAAAGACTTTTACAAAGACCTGGGACTGATGGATCTACAAGCAAGTATAACGTCATTCATATAAGTTAATGCAGATGTTGAACATAAATTTAAGAACTAAAAGATTGAAGGAAGATTAATGGGATTAAATAATTTAATATTATTTTATTAAAAATATTATCTATTAAAATAAATTCATTGATTGGCAAAACATGTTATGATCAAACATCTTATTTAAACACTATTGATACTGCAAATTAAAAGTTTCAAAATAATATTTCTAAAAAATTTGAATTTAAAATGTCATTATGGTTTACTGTGGTGGTTAAGTCGTGTTATTATTGTTCTAGCCATAGAGGTTCAAACCTCCTTTGGACAATTAAATATTGCATGTATCATGCCCTTTCGATCCAATACACTCACAGACTTGAACGTGTGTTGAAACTATTGGCGTTCATGCCCATATCTTCATGTTCCAAACCCTCACTGGGCCAGTATGCTTGCCAGCTTTCTGCCCCTACTGGACTACTGTGCTCAAGGGTTTCAACTATTTGCATTAATGCAGTGCATTCATGCTTGGGGATGAGATCCCCCATTTGTGGCCCCAATTGTGTCAGGCCAGACTGAAAACTCTCATGTTACCAATCAGAAAATTTGAATTCAAAATGTTTTTCCAAGCACAAGCATTTCTCATTTTGAACATTAGGATTGTGGATTGTACACAACTGGTACTTTCTTATCTCTGATGGCTTCTTTTGCTCTTCAAATGATGTGCTCTTGCTCTTGGATTGATCCAGATGTCCTTTTCCTTGTTTTCAATTGAATTGATTTTGGACAGAATTCTTCCGTAACTTATCCTAGGACTTCGAATCTTCACTCTTGGACTTAAATGTACCAATCTCCATTCAAATCTATAAGCGTACATGTAGTCTTCTCCTAAGAAGGAAATCCATGTCAATCTGGTGATATGGTCTCAAACATTGACCTTTATTTCGAAATGAGATTTTGATCATTATCTTGAATGTTCACTTGGAAGTCTGTAAAATATATCAGTATATTTTCAAATAAACAGATCACAGGTACAGTATATTTGATGTATTCATCCTCAAAGTTTCCAATAAGATAATGCCATTAAAATTTTGTAGTTGCCAGGAAACTTCATTATAGGAACCTGGACTGTACCCATTCCTGTACCCACAATTTCTGGTGTCTATACATATATGTAGTATGGCTGTCTCCCTATTCATCTAATCACGTACCCTAATTTGAATGGTGTCTCTGTCCCCATGCCAAAACTGGTACCCCTGCGTTTCCTGCTAAACAATTTCTTTAATGCTAAAAATCTCATATATGCAAAGGAAATGTTCTTTCGATTAAAAAGGTGATTTACCTGGTGCTATGAGTAAAAGATATTTAGCTAGCTATCTAGAGCATCTACATCTATTTTGCCTTCGAAGATAGGGATACCTCCATTGACTTGAACCATATATGATACGGTGTTTGGCCTCCAAATGATCTACTTGCATTAAAAAGTTCTAAATCTGGCATTTCAGGCCTCTCTACTGGATCCACCATCAGGTTAAAACATTACAAGCCCAAGCTAGGATCAGCAGAGAGGCCTGAAGCATCAGATTTCAAACTTATTACACACACAGATGCAGACTCTCCTGTCACTCAAATTCAATCTGAAAAAATTACTCTTAAAGCAAAGGAGAGAATTAATCATGAAAGACAGGAACCCTAAAATCTTAGAAAGGGAAAGCATTTCGCACGTTCACTGCAGCTTGTTCAATTTGTTCTATAACAACATTTCAGGTTGCCATGTTCATACCTGTTGTTATCTAGATATCTATGTCTAGATTGACCAGATTATTCTTTAATTTTGTAGATGGGTATTAAGTATCATCTTTAATAAGCCAAATACGATGTCTTCATACTTCATTCGTTTCTTCTTGCCAATTACACTAGAAGGTAAACACTTAAGACCTGAATATCTGTGCATAAATGTTCTGAACTAGATATAAACCAAGAAAATGACACTTCAACTGCATCCAAGAACTAATTTTTCTAAACTACTGTTTTTAAACTATGTAAAAGGGCCCATTAATTATTTAAGAGTAGACTACCTCCCTATTAAAACAGGGTTTCACTTTAACTGACTCCAACTTCCAGTTACACTTTTTATAGCCTTCTCCGGATTACAGTATTCTACTTAAGCTGATCACTACTCTCAGCCCAAGGATTCAGTGAAAGCCAGTGCATCCACCGCATCCTCAGATTTGTATTCAATACAGATACAACTTAATGCAGGTACACCATCTGGGCTTTGAACCTGAGTCAATCTTCTAAAGCATTCCCCATCTTACAGCTAGACCAGAGCTCAACAAACAAATAGTTGAGAGGCTATTCAAATTTGAACAAAATTCATTTTCTTCAATACTTGATACCGCTTTGTTCATCTTCCGTGACAGAAACTGGCTCCTGCTTGTATGCTAGCTTGTTTCATTTATGGCAAAAATTAGTTGGAAACAGTGGGAAGCATTAATAATGGGGAAAAACAAAAAACATTTCCATGAAACTAGAAATGAAATTGTGTTCACATATAGATATTTAATTTGGGAATTGTAATAGCTATTAGCAGTCCTGTTTTTTTGGTCTGCCTAACTGTGTTGTTTCTCTTAATGATTAATTGGAAAGTGACAATTTATTGAGTTCCGTTTTCTATTTTGACATGGTTTTGGGTGGTTTGTTTAAGTCATCTAATGCTTCGTTTAAGAATTCAGTTAGGCTTATTTCTTGTTTGAATGCCACCTGTGTGCTAGCCAAGTGTTTTGTATAATGCATTTGTTAAGACTTTTGTTAGATGCTGATAAAATATTATGTATAGTTTTTATTCGATTCACTATAATCATTATAACTTTCTTCAGATATTTTCCAGCCAAGCATCAAAAACTGTTTATACAAATCAAGGAAAGTTACAAGCTTATTTGCATCAACCTTTATAACAATTACATACAGTCTTAAACTTGACAGCTTAAAAGAGCATATACATGTCCTGAGATTTATAGGCACTTGCATATATCGGTAACTTGCAAGCATACAATAAAGTTCTCTCCAGCATCTACAAAGCATGAATAGGCAATTTCTTTTTCTGACAAAATCTGTCAGTTCAATCTTGGTCGACCCCATCTTCAAATGTTTCTCTGTCGTCAGACACCCGCAGGCTTTCAAGCAACGCATTTCTCCCATTTAATACAATCTGGAAGAACTCATTGACCTGATTCTTTAAAGAATCTAGTCCATTGGAAAGCATCTCTACACTGTGCCGTAAATCTTTAACATCCTCTCTGATCTGTACCACTTCATCCAATCCTTCAGGGACCTGCGCTGCTTTGCCTTTTCCTTCTAGAATGCCTAGGCCTGAGGCCTTAATCACTGAATGAACACTTTTCACTGCTGCATTCAGGTCCTCTAATTCTTTGAAACCGGAAGCCTTGGCAGACCCACTCTTGATGTCCTCATTTACCTCCTGCTGTAAACTTCTAAATGATGCTGACCACGAGAACCGTTCAGGGATGTGCAATTCTCCCAATGAATGGGCAGATCCTGATAAAGCAGATGTAAGAATACTGCATACAAATATGGTTATCACCTTCACTCCATACATTGCCCTCATGAAAAGCTTGCCCTTGCTTGAGCATTTCTTCTTCCCCAAGTGAAAACTTTTGTTCATACCTTGTAAAATGGCAGTACAACTCTCAGCTTTAGAGATTATTTTGGACTCGCCACTCTTCCCCTCTGCCTCAGTTCCTCCTGTCAAGTCTTGCAGGGTGTTCTTGGCACGAACAACTTTGTTAGATGGCGGAACTCCCCCAGAGAAATCTAGCAGATGCAGAACATATTGTACTGAGAGTTTAAATATTTCAAGCTTTGAGGTCTCAGCATTCAACAAATTACAAATGTCAAGCAATTTCAAACTGTCATCCAGATACTCATCAATCCATTTCTTATCCCACTTTGTTAATGGAAATTGCAGATCCACAATGAGGGACCTCAAATCCTTGTGTATTGCACATAATGCCCCCATGGCTTGTTCCATCCATGCCAAATTTATGAAGCCTTTTGGCTTCGTCAACTGGAGCTGCTTTAATCTATCTGTTAAAGAGGTCTCAAAAGCCTTCAATGCATGACTGTGCCTTGAATTGAAGCTCGATAAGCGTTTCCGCATGACAATCCTGAAATGATTCCCAAAGAACGACGAAAAGGAATGCCCATCATGAGGTCGACTCATGTTCAGGCTCGAGGAACAAGAAAGAGACCAAAGAGGAAAGACCGTTCGCCTTTTTACTAATTTTGGGGCAGCGATGATTACTCTTGCAATTAGGGTATCTCCAAATCAAGGATTGCCTACCCAAATAACTAGTATCTAGCCCTATCTGCAAATTTGACTGCTAGGGTTTGATTACCAAGCCTCACCAACGGAAAAAAGCCAAGGCGAGAGTCTTTACAAAATCAAAAGTAACAAGGCCTGCCTGTTTACAAAATCAAAATATAAAAAAACCAAGGCCTACCTCTTTACAAAAGCTTACAATGAACAAAATCACAACACCAACTCCAATTCCTGCAACCAAAAACAAACAGGAACGCCTTTTAACACATAAACTGAAACCAAAAAATTCACCAAACCAACAAGAAACCCACAAACAGTCATCCACATCAAAGAGAATCACTTCTTAAGCAAGATCAACCTACCAGATGCCAATGGGAGTAAACAATCCTCTCAAGTAATGTATTCCCAAATCTTATCTCAATTCAAATAATTATTCAACATTGCTACACATGAGCCGCCTATACATCTAGCATTGACCAAACTAAGGAACAAAAGCCCACCAAAATTGAATATAAAAAACAATTCCCTCTCTTCCGTGTTGAACAAATACTTATTTGTTTCTTCTGCAATTTTTTTAATAAAAAATGCATTCACCATGCAGATTTCCAAAATCATAAGCAGATTAAAACTCAAATTTTAACTTATATTTTTCTGATTGGAATAAAAAATTTAAGAAAGACCAACTATGTTCCTTAGCAGAACTTATTTAGCGAACAATTTCCCACAACACAGAGAAAAAAGAAAAGGGTATCCAAATCTGCTCACCTAACAGATCCTTCGTCATGCTAGTGCATACGATTGCTGTGATCTGGTGTTGAACAGGAACCTCAAATTTGGGCGGAAAACTGCTGAAATCCTAAATATTACTCAAGCCCTCAAACCTTTGTTGACACCGCGTTAGGTTAAAAACAAAATTAAATAAAATTAAAAACCAGTTACATATAAATAAGTAAGAAATTCCAATTTAATGCGTTTCTTGGCGTGGTGAAGGGTTGTTTTTAAGTACCTGTTACTTTTCCACAGTTGAAAGCAAGAGATATGTCGAATTCCTGTGCTCTCTTTTACTTTTACTTTTATATATTTTATATGCTATAATTTTTATTTTTTAACCATTAATATTATTTAATTATTTTGTCAAGTTGGAAGATAGGTACTAGCTTTAAAAGGATTAGTGCAAACAGATTTTGAAGTGGATTTTAAACACACATTCTCTAGCTTTTAAAAAATTTAATCTTATAAACGCTTTACACGTGTTATTGAATGAAAGACCTAGTTTTAAAAAGGCTGCATGCCAACAGCTTTTAAAGCAAATTTCAACTTTTAGAGAGCTTTTTTAAACAATGGGCTCCTTGGTTTTATGATGGGTTGTGGCCAATGGTTTATAACAATTGAAGTGTTTAATCTTACATGTTATGGTAGGATGTTTAAGCAAATAGTTTAAAAGTGTTAAATGCTTATATTATGGTATGAACACGTAAGAAGTATTTGATGTTACATTATAGTCGATGAAGTGAAATTTGGTATTGAATAATTAAGAGTGAGAAAAAATAACAAGTTTTTAATATGATATCAAATTGAAAAGAATGAATCAAGACCCAGCTCGCGTGTGGGGCATGTTGTGCTAGGTTGAGGGCTCACCTCAGCTAGCGGTGAAGAGTAGACCTTGCATGCTTGGTTAATGCCTACGTGAGGGGTGTATAAGGGGCGATTTATTTAGTACGGGGTGTTTTTCATTGTGCATGTTGCTTTGTCGTGGTATTTTCTCTATTATGGAGTCATGTGTCAGTCTGGGGGGTTGTTTGGATTTGTTTGTGCCCGGGGGGTGGCATGATTGTTTGGTGTAGTGTTCTGGTTGGATGTGGTGGGAGTAGTGTAGAGTTTCCTTGTTGATTTCTCATTGCCTTTTCCTCCTCTTGGCTATGTGGGGAGGCTTCAGTTCCTCTATTGTGTGAATATTTTGGATTTTCTTGGGCTGCAAGTTTTGGTGCTCGGTGTTGGGGGGTTTGTGTCCCTTCTACACCTTTTCTATTCTTTCTTCTTATTGGTTTTTTCGATGGAGGAACGGGGTGTATCTCCTAATGTGGCAATTTCTAAAGACATGGATATGGTTGATCTGTCTTCTTCTTTGCATGTGCAAAGACAATGGAGCAATTAGGCAAAGCATCGGTTGGTGGGGTTTCATCATCTGTAAGTGGCTTGCCCAAATTCAAGAAAGTCAATGGGTGTTTAGAAAGAGGCCAAGAGCGTCTGGTGTTAATGATTCAACCAGACTTTGTCTCAAAAGATGTTGAGTACTTGAACAATCATACTCCGATTTGTAAGTTAATGGGTCTTTGTCTTTCTTTGCCATCTTTGGACTCATGGACACAAAGGATTTGGAACACCGAAGGAGATATGGAATTAATGTTGGTTGCAAACAATTACTTTATTACGTGCATGGCAGACAGGAATAGGGCTTTTGAAGGTGGTTTGTATTTCTTTAACCAAGTCAGACTCTTTATGAAACCTTGGCATTTGGGGTTCAATTCGACTGAGGTGCTCCCTTCCAAGGTTCTTGTCTGGGTTCATCTTCCAAGGCTTCCACTTGAGTTTTGGAGGAGTGACATTTTGCATATGATAGCTCTTTTACTTGGTAAATCGATTGGCTCTACTTAGCAAACCTAGGATCAAAAGGTAATTTCATATGCTCATATTTATGTGGAAAATGAATTAAAAAAAACCCTTTTCCACACTCTATGGAAATTTGCCTTGGGTCCTCTTCTTGGATTCAATAGGTTGACTATGAAACCCTACCTTTTAGATATCGTCTTTGTCATAAGTATGGGCATCTATAAAGGAAATGCCCTTGGTTCAATCAGGTGTTTGTTGTAGCTAACGCTAACTCCGACTCTAATCCTAAGAATGATAAAGGGAAGGCTCTTGTGGTTGATGGAGTTGCATAGAAGGAAGGATTTTATTCCTATTAAGCCTCATAATAGGGGAAGAGGTTAGAAGAGAACCCTCAGGGATAGACAATCTAATGGGGTCTATAATCAATTTGAGGCACTAAAGGACCTGGTCCAGGAAAAGGGGATTCCCGTTAAGCTACCTTCTGGTGCTGGATCTTTAGGAGTGGCCTTGTTAGAAGTCAAAGAGAATGTTAGTCATATTTTTCCTCTGGTTAGTGTGCAAGATGGCCAAGTTGATACAATTTTATCCTCCCTAGTATTAGGTGCTCCTGATCCAAATGATGTGGGAGCTTTGGCTGAACCAATTCCCCATCTGGGGAAGGAGACTTTGGATTCAAGGAAAGGTAGTGATGCCTTACTTGCTTTGGGTTTGCAGCAAAAATCTCTTAAAAAGGGGCCTTTGAAGAAACCATCTAAAGTGGGTTGCAAGAAGGATCATGAGAAGGTGAAACTTATTAGGTAGACTCTAGTGGGTTTTGGGTTAGTGAAGACCATAGATTCCCATTTTTCTAGCCTCATAAATGATAGTCATTTCATGGAATGTGAGGGATATGAATAGCATCCCTAGACAAAAGGCTATTCATGAGTTGATTGGTTCTCATTCTCCTGATATTGTTTTTCTTCAGGAAACTAAGCTAACTATGGAGGGTATGTTGAATAGAGCTCCCATGATTTGGCTCATGGTTTGTGTCAGTGTGTTGAGGCTCATGGTAATTCTGGTGGGGTGGCTTGCTTTTGGAATCCAAGGAAGGTTGTTCCTCTTTGGTGGATTTCAACTTGCTTTTCTGTCTCTAGCTTGGACTCTGGTGAAATTTGTCTCTTCACTAATGTTTATGCTCCTATTGATCTTGTTGGAAAATCACAACTTTGGTCCCATGTGAAGTATGTTAGATCACTTGCTCCTCTTCTTCCTTGGGTTACGGCAGGGGAATTTAATGTTGTTACTTGCTTGGAGGAAAAAAGAGGTGGCATTGGTCAACTTGACCCTTCATCTAATCTCTTAAGGGACAACATAGATTTTTTGAATCTTATTGATGTGAGGCCAAGTAATGGCATCTTTACGTGGAACAACAGAAGGTGTGATGATGGTGTTATTTTTGAAAGGCTTCACAGATTCCTAGTCTCAAGTTATTAGATTGGGGACAAATTGACTACCACTTCTGAGATATTAGATTGGAAGGGTTCAGATCACTAGTCGATTAAATTTTTTGTAGTTTCTTTGAGTCCTTCTAAGAATCCTTCCTTTAAGTTTCAACTTATGTTGTTGAGATATTCTTCTCTTAGGGCTTCATGGTTGATTGGTGGCACAAAGGAAGGCCTACTCATGGTAATGTTATGTATTCTTTTGCTAAAAAACTTTAGTATGTGAAGTTAGGGCTCAAGAAATGGAATAGTTAGTGCTTCGACAATTTGCATCACAATAAAATAGTAGCTCAGGCTCAACTGGACATTATCACTCACCAAATTTGAGATCAAGGTCTTACTGATAACTTGAGTAGGGAACATTCTTTAGCAATTAAGAACTTGGAGGAATGGGAGTTGCGAGAGGAGATTTTTTGGAAGCAAAAATCTTGTATTGATTGGCTACAGGAAGGAGATAGAAACACTACCTTTTTCATAACTCAATTTAAGCTAGAAAGAATGGCAATCTCATTACCTCTCTTGTGTCTCCAAAGGGAGCTCAACTCTCTTCTTTGGGTGAGATTTTTGGAGAGACTTCTAGGTTATCATCGGCTCTTTTTATAGAAGATTCTCCCCCTACTAGAGAGGAAGAAAGTAGTATTCTTGATTGTATTCCCTTGTTGGTTTCTAACAAGATGAATGCAGCCCTCATGCTTCCAATCTCGTTGCGGGAAATAGAGACGATGGTATTCCAAATGAAGAAAGGTAAAGCTCTGAGCCTTGATGTTTTTCCAATTGAATTCTTCCAGGAGTCTTGGGAAATTATCAAGTTGGATCTTTTAGAGGTGGTGCAGGAATCACAAGGCAATGAACAAATGTTAAGGGCTTTGAATTCTACTTTTATGGCTCTCATTCCTAAGAAGGAAGGGGCTACTACCCTTGATCAATCCAAGCCCATTGCCCTATGTAATGTGATCTATAAAATTATTACTAAATTGATTGCAAAGAGGCTTAAGCCTTGGCTCAGCTCTTTGATTTCAAAGGAGAAGGGGGATTTGTTGCTGGTAGGCCCCGAGTGGGGGTTCGGGGTGCAGCCCCTAAAAAAAATTGTTTTCCCTTTTCTACACATCAAGGGATCGATAGTTAAGTTTTGTTAATTGACAAATGAAAACGACTTTGTAAAACCCTTTTTAGAAGCTTCCAAAACGCTTGTTATAAGCGGTTGGGATGTATGTTGCGGTATGGTATTCATGAGATTGTAATTTTTTTTGCATTGGATAATAAAATTATTAGATGGTTGAGTTTCTATGGATGTAGCCCATAATGGGTGAAGCACGTTAAAATTCGGTGTTGATCTCTTTCGTGTGATTCTTCATTGTTATTTTTGGGTTATTTAATCTACATATAATTGTTAATGTTTAGTGCTCTGGTCTACCTGAACCCTAACAAGGATTGTGATAGCTATTGAGGCCATTCATTCAATAGCAACTTCTACGGAAAAATTCATGTTTATCAAACTTGATATGGCTAAAGCTTATGATAGGGTCAAATGGGCCTTCCTAAAGAATGTTCTTTTGGCCTTTGGTTTTGGCAGGCAGTGGGTCAATTAGGTTATAAGTTGTGTGACTTCTACTTCATTTTCGGTTCTTATCAATGGGGAGCCTTTTGAATTATTTGGTTCCTCAATGGGCCTTTGGAAAGGGGATCCTTTATCTCCTTATTTTTTCATCATTATGACAGAAGGGATAGGAAGATTCATCAAGGCTCAAGTTAGGCAAGGGTTGATTCAGGGGTGGAGTTGGAGTAATAGCCCTCCTTCGCACTCTCATCTTCAGTTTGTGGATGATATTGCCTTGATGGGCATGGCCAAAATTAATAAAGCTACCAACCTAAGGAGAAATCTAGACACTTATTTGGCTGCCTCAGGGTAGAAGATTACTGAGGATAAGTCTTTTATCTTCTTCTTCAATACTCCTCGACTTATTCAAAGTAGGATTGCTTAGATTCTTCGCTTCCAAATTGGTTCCCTTCCTTTGAATTACCTTCAGATTCCCATTATTGTGGGGTCTCAACATAGGGAGATATGATAGATGTTCTAGATAAGTTTTGCAAGAGGTTCAATCATTGGACTTGTAGATGGCTCTCGTTGGTTGGGCGAGTGACACTTTTGAAGTCATTGGTTCAGGCCCTCCCTATTTACATATGCTTTATGTAGGTGGCCCCTTCAAGTTTCATTGAGGATTTTGACATTCTTGCCTAACAATTTATTTGGGTGAGTAATGTTTCCTCTTCGAAGTGGAGTATGGTTAAGTGGGAGTCTATCTATAGACCAAAATAGGAGGGAGGCCTTGGGCTCAAGCCTGCAGGTTTGAATGGTCACATCCTTGTTTCCAAATTGTATTGGAGATGGTGTACCTGCTAAGATCGGGATTAGGCTAGAATTCTTACTCTCAAGTACCTTTGGGGGGTGGACCCTTCATATGTGCCCTAATATAGCCTCCTGGGGAAGGATTCTATGATTTTGGAAATTCTCAAAAGAGGGGTGAAGCTCATTGATGAGTGTCATTTATGCTCCATTTTATACCATATTTTATACTTTTTCCTATACCATTTAACCCATTTAATATTCCATTTTCATACATTGTCATACCATTTACCACCTTTTGTTGCTTATGGTTAAATATAAATAAGCAATATTTAATTTAGTTTTTAGATAAAATAAGTGAATAATAATTGTAAGATTGTATTTACTAGTGTTTGCTTCTATTATGTTAAGAAAATATATCTTGCAACAAGCTGATTGAAGGAGAGGAATACAGACTTCATGTCGCCTTCTTGTTCACCTCCTGGTTCCTATCGCTCATGGGTACACATATTAGAAAATTAATTTCACCCATATAATTATTTTCTCATAAAATACTTTGGTTATTTAGTTATAACCAATTATTATTCAGTTTTGATGAGAATGTCTTCACGTTGAAAATAATATTCTATTTTGATGATTGTAACCATGAGCTAAATAAGCTCCTACAATTTAGGGTGAGTTGTTTCAACAAATCAAACAACTAGATATCACCCAAAAAATAATGGAAAGGTGGCATAAAAATAGGGAACGACTTGCACTTATATTTCTTATAAATAGGAGCTACGTGAAAAGAGATATACATGTAGACTTTGTATTATTTTTGATAAATAAAATAACATATTCATGTGACTCAACCAGCGTAAAGGAATTTCATTTAGCACCAGGCAAACTGAGGAGGAAGGACGCCCCCTTCTTGGAATGCTTGGTGATTTTGTAGATTTTGTAGTGAATGTGTTTATTTCTATAATCTTGTGAACCTATTTAATGTTTATTGTTTATTGCTTATAATTCAATTATGGGATCTAATGATTATCTATGTTAATGATTGATTACAACTGTGAGTTCAATTTCTAGAATCATTATTGTTTTTATTTCTATTGCAATCTTTGTTGCAGAAATATTGCAGTACTGCCATAGTCACAGAAGCAAAACATAAACATTAATTTGATTTTCAATTTAGGTAGTTTACGAATGCATTTTCATCCCCACTCACCTCATGAATAACAACCCTTTTATATATAGCCACGAAATCTTTCACAAATTTATGCCCCACATTGACACTTAGACCAAGTTGAGTCTTATTATTAAATATTAAATCCTTCTTATTATTTAACCCTGTTTTGGCCTAATACTCATTAGGAGGGCCTTTTTAAGATTTGTAATGGAGGATTTGAGGCTCTTTTTTGGTATGATTCTTGGGATGGGCATCCCCCTCTCTTAACGATGTTCCCTTATTTGCAAACTCTCTGCAACTGTTTTCTTGATGTCAGGTGGAGCAGGGCGACGAACTTTAAATCTTGTCAAATCTTGGGTCGAGTGGAGGTGATGTGTTGGAAGGCACCTCATGAGTGGTCGTTGAGTGGTACTAAGGAGGATCATTGAGAGCTTACTAGGATTTTTGTTGGGAGAATGTGATTCTCTTAAAGGGAGGGATGTCCTAGCTTGGAGCCCAGATCCAAAGGGTGAATTCTTGGTTGCTTCAAGTTACTTGGAGTTGGATAGAAAGTTGTATGGGTGGGTTAGAGTTCCCTAGTGGAAGAAGGTTTGGAATAAATTTTCTTGGCCTAAGTGTAATTTCTTTGTTTGGTTGGTTGCTCATAATAGGTGCCTTACCTAGGAAAATTTGAGGAAGAGGGGCTTCTAGGGCCCTTTTATCAAGGAGGCGACTATGGATCAAGAAGGATCAATGGTTGAGGATCAATGAGAGCTCAAAATATCCCCAATTTCATGGAAACATGTTAGAGATATTTTAAATTGGAGGGAAGAATTTAAATTTGAAAAGGGAATATTCTTTGTGCAAGTTGGAGAGTTGGAGGAAAATTAGCCAACTAAGTAATTATAGAAATGATTTAATTATGAGAATGAGGAATTAAGATCCTTAATTAAATAATTGGTAACTATTTAATCAAGTGGGTTACTTGTATGAAAATGACGAATTGACCAAATAACCTTAATTATTCGATTAATAGGGGAATAAAGTGAATTTATCTAAATAATTAGACATGATTTAATTAAATGGAGGAATTAGGTGATAATGACTAAAATGGTGTTAGAAAATGCAATCAAGATGTGTGATATGCTTAGGACATATTTAGGTGTCTATATATACATATATATGTATGTATATATACATATATACATATACACACATACATATATATGTATATGTATATACATACATATATATCTATACATATATGTATATATATCATATGCATACATATGTATATAAATATATATCATATACATACATATGTATATATATGATATATGTGTGCATATACACATATATTCATATATACATATGTAGCATCATAAATTATCACCTTGACAATTTTATGCTATGTTTGGATCCCTTCTAAGTGCATGTGCCTAATTATGCTTATAAATTACCTATTTAATTGTCATTTTTGAAAATTGAATTAAATATATAATTTTTTATTTATTTTTAATTTAACAAACATTTCAAATCTAAAAAGGTTGGACTAGGGCACCCACGTCCCTATCCTACCTAATCTGACCCTAAATCTAAAGTTTTATTGTCGGCCTCAATATGTTTATAAACCTAAAATCAATTGTTGGCTTGTCATAATGGTTAATGCAAAATATGTTGAAACTCGTATAAATATAAGTCTTTCCCTCCATTTAAACACCTAATGAAATTTTGATCTCCCATACAATCCTTAAAGGTAATTAATGCAATTTCAAGAGCAACAATAAGCAAAATATCTATGACACTATTTCAAGTCAATTACATGTTTACAACATATCAGAAAAATCATGTTCATGCATAGTAAGATGATTCATGTTTTTATTTATTTATTATTACGAGCACTAACATTTGTAGGATCTCCAAGCATCCTCCAAGTTCTCCTTGTATGTGATGAGGAAAGTGACTTCAATCCTATAAGGAATGCATATTTGAGTGGTAAGTTACACCAATGTTATTTATCATTCAATTGTATCCATGTGCCTTTTCTCTCTATAGAGTACATGCTCTTTATCATTATACATATAGCCATTTGTGGAGGCGAAAACACAAAAACGAGGCTTGACTAAGGAAATCTCCTATATGGAACAACCCTTCTCCCCTTGTCTTTCTTACAGGTTACAAGTTTGAAGTGGATTCAAGTGGATAGGAGATCTCAAAGCCTCAAAACCGTAGTTTAAGCATTCAAGCACCTTTCATCATCAAATTAGGGCAAGATGATTACTCATAGACTATTGGAATTCAAAACTTGATCTCAATTGTTAAATACCCTCATGCTACGATACATTTGCATAAGATTTGAAACCCTAGAAATCATCACTTTTAGACTAGGGCACCCACGCCCCTATCAAACCAAATCTACATAAAAGTCACATGCTAGGTTCCTCTTTGTCTACATTTTTAATTCTTCTTTTTGTTTTTGTCTTATTGCTCTAATATTTTCAGATTATGTAATAGTTTATCTCTTTAGTCTTAATTCACCTAGTTGTAACTTTTCACATTTCAATAATCACATCTCAGCAACCAGACAAATAAAAAGGGGACCAAAACCCTAACCAAATATTTTTCTCTCCCTTGAGTAAAATATCCAAATAGTTTCTCTTGTTTACTTTTGTGTCCCCCAATGTTTTATGGTGGAATGAGTGATTTAGGTTAGTGTTTTCCTTATATCCCATTTTACCATCTCACATTTTAGTGAACCCTACATCTCCTACATTTCTAATTTTTATGATTTACACAACTATTTTGTATTCAGACTAAGTATTAGGTTATTTGAAGGTATTTTTTCTCATGTGCATTCATATTATGTCTAAATTTAAAAATTTAAATCATTTACATTCATTTTCCTTTGCACATAGTATAAACCTAAAACATTATATTTTAGCATCTCGATAATATATCCAGATTGTTATCATTTGTTGTCATATTTTTCCTTTTGGAAAGATTCATGTGTAAAGTGGATTGAACCTATTTAACTCCTTTGAATATTAAAAACCCTAATTTATACATTTAAATACTTATCATAAACAAATTAGGGAATTCTCAATTTTCTAAGTTTGATCAAGCTTAAAATATGAGCCTTCACAATCTAAGATTTGCACATGCTCATACATTGGTTTAGATTTTAAAATTTCTAAATCCTACATCTTTGGACTAGGGAACCCATGCCCCTATCCTATTAGTTTTCACTTAGATTTCAATGACAATTTATTTTGAATAACTTATGTCCAGATTTTCTTTGTCTTTGCTAACGTTTCATCACTATAATTTATCTTGTATTTCCTTCTCTTCATCTTATGGAAATTTATATTTCTTGGAGTTTATAGTTGATTTATGAGTTTCACAACCTGGTTTTCTATAACAAACACTCCTATGAGATAAATTCATCGGCTTATTGTTTATTGTGCTTTTGATAGCTCTAATATTGAGCCTAAAGTTGTTAACTCTTTCACTCAAGGAACTATCACAACACAATTACCTTTAAATCCTACTCCCACCTTATTGATGTCCTCTTCACCACAATCCATTCATGTGGGCCTAGGGTTGGAAAACTCTGTCACACATGTTCCCAAACAAAAACCAAAAGTTATATCAACACTTGTCTAGTCTCCAGTTATACTTGAGTATGAAATCTTTAGTTGGAGAATTTGACTATCATTTGGATAACCTTAAAAAATTGATTAATAGTTCACAAAGAATATAAATTATATGCAATCTAGATTGTTGAACACCTAGAATACCGAGAGGGGGGTGAATTAGTATTATTTTAAACCATTCAAACATTTAAACATCCAATCCACATAGAAGATTAAACTACAATAATTAAAGAAGCATAAAATATTCAACAAAATCACATAACACGTGAACACCAAGATTTTTATGTGGAAAACCCAAAATGGGAAAATCCACACTGAGGATTATCTCACAATATATTATAACTAGTTATAGTATGTTTACAGAAGTTCTCACTACAGGTGGAATCACTATGCAAGTGGACTCACTGCCCACTAAGGGAAAAAGATAGAAGAGAGTTTGTGGCTCACGATCTAGATTAAACTATTTCAATCCACCTATCATATGCATGAATTACAGTTCCAGTGAAGCTCAATAAACTAACTTTACACACCTCAAATTTGATTCTGATCTAACACTCTTCTTTCCTCTGCATTCTCATCACTCTAATATTCTACTCAACATTCACAACTTAAATTCGTCTTGATATAATAATATTTTCATTATTCGCATCACATACATGTCTCTCATTCATCAAAACATCGAAAATGATCTAGAATATATACCCGCTTCAAGCATAACATCAATTAGGTCAGCCTAATTAGATGTGACATACAAAATATACAATATACAACTTGTCGGCTCAAATATTTCCGCACAAGCCTTGCACCAAGATTCAATCCTTAAAAAAATTGAAATAGGTTGGGATGGACCTATAATATCTCCCACATAACTCCACAACACTTATTTAACCTTCACATATCTTCACATCTATTAGGTCGGCACTGCAAAAGACCTAATACAAAAATTATTCAACTGTATACCCATATTTGGACATGTGTGCCTCTAAATAAAATGCCAACTGGGATTCATACTCTATTGACATTTGTCAATATCTCCTTAAGACCGCAAAGACAAAAATCTATCCATAGAGAAGTGTGGACTCTCCTACTCTTGTGCATTGTACAAAAAATGACTGTAATTTGCTAGGTCAAACTTCTGTTATCCATAATTTTCAAACCAAAATCCAAAACACAATGGAGTTTTGGAATTATATGCTTCTATCAGCCAAAAATATTATACTAGAACCATAGAGTAAAATTCTCATTCACATACCAATACGGACCAAAAAATTGGATGCTTTGTTACACAAAATTGTCAGAATTGACAGTCAATTTTCATCATAATCAACTTTATAGGATCAAACCATCTTGCAAAATTATCTTCCAAAAAAATTAAAAAGAATGTTAGAACCAACCAAAGTGATCTGCACCAAAGTATTCACACCAAGATATAATGTTGACATCAATGACAACACTACAACACATAATAGTATACCTTGTTCTTATCCTACATGCTCATGTTTCCAACAACATCATCAATGACATCTCCTCATTCTTCCAACATAGATCATAGACTAGATACCAATATTGATGACATATAGTTATGCTCAAATTATCAACAATGTTTAAAATCAAATTGGAACACAAGCATAAACTCCTATATTCACATCTTTTGTTCCTACTTTCACTTCTTCAGTTACAACCCCCACTATGCAATCTCCTAATGGTCTTAACACTAGCTTGGGGCTTTCATGTGTAAATCCTATTAACCAATATAATTTTGTTCCCCCATTTTACAAACTTTCATTTACTTATCCAAATTTCAATCCCCTAATTCCCTAACATATTCCATAATTCAATTATCAATATAAAAATCCACCTATCATTGACAATAGTCCCACACATTCTACAAACTCTCAAAACATGTCACCTATTGATCCCATCATAAACCAACTCCTACGAAACATGTCTTCTTTACAACAATAAATCTCAAAAATGAATCAAAATTAATCCTATTCAAACCCTTGAACACACCTTACCCATAGCCCATTATCATTTTCCATCCCTAAAACACCAATACCAAAAAACATTGAAGTACCACATTTTGAGAAATATAGTGGAAAAGGGGCTCCTAACAATCATGTATCATATTTTACTGCATTATGTAGTGATTTCCTCTTTGAATATGCTCTCCTCGACAATTTATTTCCTAGGTCATTGAAAGGCACAACCTTGGATTAGTTTTTCTCATTACCAAACAATTCAATCACTTCTTTTTTACAACTTGTAAATGAATTTCTTCAACACTTCCAAGCCAACATTAGACCACAAGTCACCTTAAGTAACTTGGTTCATTATAAATAAGGAGCTAAAGAAAAATTAAAGGATTTTATCAATCAATACCGAGCTCTCTACTCTCAAATTTCACATCCCCTCTCAGATGTCAATGTGCAATGATTTTTTATTGGAAACCTACAACCAAAAATTTGAGATAAGATTCTATTAATGAGATACCCATTATTTACACACTTATGCATGACTATGTTATTATCAAATATCAGTTAGTCAATATGAGAGATCGTCCTAGTGGTCAATCTAAAGCCACCCAAACTTTGAATTATCAATTATTTAAAAAGAAAAAAGAAAAACTTCATTAAAATAAATTCTCCTTCTTCTAATAATATCCAAGCACAAGTTATGGATATGACACATTCACTCGTAGGTTCCTACCAATTCAGACCAAGGGATAGACAGTTTTCATGAATTTACGAGTCTCTTCACTCTATTATGCTATAATTACTTAACAATAACTTGATTCAACTCCCTCCCATTCATCTTGTAGACCAAACCAAGCCTTTACCTCCTTATTTTAACCCAAAATCCTTTTGTCAATATCATCGAGTACCTATACATGATACTAAGAAATACATGCACCGAGCCCATTGAATCTAATATCATCCAGGTGGCTAGTGTAAATGATAAAGGGAATAAATTTGTCACACCTCCTAATCAAAACGTACAAGTATATACCAATCCATTTCCTACCCATGCATCTAATCTTGTCAAGCCATCCATCGTATTTGTTACTTATGATCATAAAGATAAAGAAAAAAAACATGATTAATATTATTGATGTTTACCCTTGCCAAAGCCACCCTACCCTTCTTCCTGATATAACCTTCACTAGCATTGATGCTTCTATGCATGCACCTAATGGTTATCTCTACAATACCATTAGAATTAATGATAAACCCATACGAGGATTACTCATTGATCTAGTATATTTAGTGAATATGATCATGAAGGAATTTATCTATATGTATAAATTATACCAAGATAAATATGAACAATCAAAAGTCTCAGTTAGAGCACATAATGGTTCTACCCATCCTACAATTGGTACCTAGACCCTTTCCATCCAAGTTGGACCTAAGAAGTTAGATATTACATTTACCATAATTCCTACCTCAAATCAATTTCTTGTGAAGTTAGATCATCCATGGCTTGCTTCCAACAATTCAATTCCCTTTTTCATCCATAAATTCAGTAGGTTTCTATTTGAGGTACAAGTGGATACTATATATCACAATGGCTTTAAACCCCGTGTCTCTTCATGAAAACATTTCCCTTGACTACTTTTAGCCATAACCAACCCAACCCACTCAACCTCGTGAGTATTTCCTCTTTCTATTGTATCAAAAATTCAAAGCTATTTATATTTCCCATTTATCTATTACCAACACACCATCCTCTACCCCAACCATTTACCTTGAGGTTCCTTGGTGTCTTGTGGATACATTGGATGTTCCTCCTACTCCACAAGTAGTGAATGAACCATAGCCTGAATCGAGTATCCTTCCCTGCCATGAGTGTTTGGCATATATGTCATGATTCCCCCTCCATCATCAGGTATCCAAGACCATGAGACAACCGCTCGACACAATATCAAATTTCTCGCACTTTAGGGATTGATTTTGTACCTCCTAGAGAAAAGTAATCTATTGTGCAAAGCTCTTCCCCTCTTGTTGTCTCCCAACCTTTTGTAGCCCCTTTCATTCCTCTTAAAAATGGATAAAATGAACCTATATTGGGAAACAACACGATTCCCCATCCACAAGCTCAAGATTGTACACAACAAAATAAAAATACAAAGGAATGTAGGAGACAATATTGTGCTATGACTCACTAGCTTGTTGGAGGTGTTGAATCTTTACCTAATAATCCCTCTCCCATACAACTATATTATGATGAAATCTAACCCTTTCATTCACCTTCACCATTGGCTAGCTCCACCTCACCTTTTCTTCCAAATCATGAATCTGAGCCTTATCTTTCCCTCTCAAGCCAAAGACTTAAAATCTTACCACCTTTGGCACCATCAAGTCCATAGGATTCTTCCATCCCCCTTCTTGAATCTTCTTCTATGATTGATAGTGTTTGCGATCACACCAATAGTACTGGAATAATACCTATTTTGGTATACTCTGACATAGATTCAGATGATAGCATGGATAAATCATAAGAATACCATAAAGAATGATCTCTTATATTTTCATAATCAATGAACTTAGTGTTGGAGAATGCCAATATCTCAAAGCATGAAACAACCTTCCACTAGTGAACAAAATATGAGCACAATAGTATGTCTATCAATATACAAATGAAAAGTGTGTAAATACTATGAGGAACCTTGCATATATAGGCAAGGTATATGAGGTAAGAAGGTAGGAAACAATGATTGACTACCCCTTCAAATGTGCAACACTTGTGAAATGACTTGAAAAGTGTGTGAGAAAGTGGAAAGTATGCATGTAATAGGTATCTCAAATGATGAGGAGACATGTATCAACCATATGAAGTAATACAAAACTATAAAATATCTTAAGAAAACTTAGGCTAAGTGTGAATAGGTCAATCCTAGAAAGCTGATTAGCTAGCTATGTGAATAATGACTCTATTTACACTAACACCCCCCCTTAAGTGAAACTTAGGGATTAATGTAATGATGAGTCTTAGATAATAGGTCATGTTAGGTACTAATGTTTAAATTTCTTATAAAGTGGAGAAAAAGAGAAAACCTAGTGGGGAATAAAACTCCTCTCCAAAAGATAAATGATGCAAATACAATGAAATGCACAAGTGAAGAATATAAGTGATATATGGAGTACTCATGATGGCCTCCAATGAATACTTTTGGAACAATGTATAATGAATGTTCCCTCCATAGGAGAGAAAAGAGAGAAGGTTTATGTGAAACCCACCACCCCTCCTAAAAAAAAAGAGAATAAACTTTGTGTGAGGTAATGCTTCCTCCCAAAACAACTAATAGAAGATAAACCATGCAACCTCCCCTTAAAATGATGCTTGTAGCATTGGTAGATGCTCAAAACTGGATGTTGAAGATGATCCATAATCATTGAACAATATTTCTTCCCTTGGGAAGAAACAATACCACAAATATGTGCAATCCGGATAGCAATATGCAAGAAGTAAGATGAATGTCTTTGAATTTTGTACATGATCTAAATATTGGTATGATGCTCACAATGTCTTCAAATGATGCTCAATGATATCCAAGCCAATTCTAGACTATGACAAATACTAATAAGATGAATCAGGTACCATATAAGATTTATAAACAAGAACCATAGATAAATGGTGATAACTAGATTGATGTGAACCTAATATTGTTGTGTAGATGATGCCAGCATAGATGAGGACTAAGTTTTATTAGACTCATGAGTATTTTCAAAATTTGTCATGATAAAAGTTGATGCAGACAACGTAAGAGAAATATCTAAAGATGACAATGATGATGTAACTTCATCAAAGCTAACGTCATAAAGGAGATGAATGCCATCAATATTGTTAGCTAAATTTGCAATATGGGATTCTACAAACATAGATGATATGTTTGGTAGATTTGCATCCCAATATGGTAGATCTAAAATGACAATAGAAATGTCCTATTCTAAAGAGTTGGTAGAACTCATGGATGAGTCGATAATGGATTCAAATGTAGCAACAAATATAATGGGATATAAGTCCTCAATGCAAGCCATGCGACTCCATTTTTCATCCCCAAATGATGGTATCTCATAGGATGTCTTAGTGAGATTATTTGTTGCAAGCTCCAACAGGAGCTGGATGATTTGATGTGAGACATGAGGAAAAAATTCATCCCCATGCTAAGTGCTCCCACAATATATGCACTTCAATTTGCAATTTATAAAAATATTCTAACTATTTGCAAATATAAATGTGAAATAGAAGTATATCCCCCCAAAATGACTAGTGTTGAAACATAGGCCCCCTAGAAAAATGTGCAAGAAATTTTTACAAGTTATGAAGATAAAATGCCAGAATATTCTATTTATAACTCAGAGATTTGTATAATTTTATGAGAAAATGGAAATCTAGATCTTAGTTTTACGTGCAAGATCAAATTCCTTATGAAATCCTGATAAAAATTAAAAAAAAAATTTGTGAAACATTGATAAGTAGGGTGAAATTTATGCCCTTTTCAAAATTCACTTACAATAATGACTTTGGAGGATTAAAAAAAATATTTTAAACAACAACAAATCTAAATCATCTTGACGTGAAAATGTATGTCACGAAAAGAGATTTTTGTTGACTATTCAAATTGAGATTTTGACTTACGGTTTGTAAGTTATGAATTTAAAAAAAAAAAAGCCTTGCAGACACGATGATTTATCAAAACCATTTGTTTAAATTTGATAGTTGAAATAAGAAATTAACATTAAATACAACCATTAATAAAAAATAACCAATAACTATAATGATATAAATCTTATAAAAAACCATTCTAGTAGGAGATAAAAGAGATGGTTTCAAACACAATGTCTTCAAATGGAAGTCACCAAAAACTAGAAATATCTTGAATAGAAGCTTAAAAGGATATGTGAAGCCCTCATTGACCAAACTATGGATTCTCTAGGTGTTTGAAATCTGTTGTAAATATTGATTGATTAGGTCTTGGGTGTGTTTATTGCTTCCTTGATCTTTACACTAAATTGGGGAGAATTCATGGCCTTTCTCACTGTCATGTTGCTTTTGAGATGCCACTAGAGCTATGATATGCTATGAAAGGTTGTATATGGGGGGTCTAAGGGCCTCATGGAGAGAAGATTGAAGTTAGATTCTTTTGTTGGCCATGTGTGGAGGGAAGATGAATAAATATTTTACAAACTCTCGATTACCTTGTCGATAGGCCTGCTTACAAAGTAGTGACAAGTATATGCAATGCCTTATGCAAAAGATCTCTCGACCTCCTTCACTTTGTATGTTACCTATGGTAGATAATTGAAATCCTTGCTAGTCAAAACAATGGATAATTTCCCTAGACAAAGGCCATGTGATGTGATGTGTTTAGGCAACAAAATGGAGCATGAGGCTGACTCTTGGGAGGTGGAAACATAAAGGAAACATCGGGTCATTGATTGGTGTGAAGGACACAAGAGGTCTATGAGGCCAACATGCAAGTGAGAAATGTCTAAATTCTATGTTCAAAGTGTTGTTGAAGATTTAAAACAATGCTTTATTTGTATATGTTTTTCAACCATAATAAATATTTCTCTTTAGTGAACTGCAATCGAAGGAAAGAAAACCTTGACCTCCAATGTCCTTAAACGAGCACTTGAATGTAAGATGAATACCAGGCCATGAATGAAAACCAAGACAATGATGGTGTAAGTGTTGGGGGTGATGCTCCTTAATGTGACATATATCTTAATGTGAGCCTACAATAATATGACAAAGCCTTGAAAATAAAGCAAGTCGATTTCAAATCACGTTGCAAGTGAAGGAGTGGGAATGCCAAAGGTGTTGGTCAATAGAGAAACCAAACAAAAACAAACTCCAAACCTTGCAAAATATTGGCAAACAGGCCAAACAAAAGATACAATTTTTGAAAGAAAATGTTGCCACTAAACACCTACAACCAAAATATTTTTCAATCTATCAACAAGTCATAAATTCTTGCAACAACAAAAACTTCGACCAAGATGGTGTAATGGGCAGAGGGAAATTCAACCCTTTGCTAAAAAATAATTTATTTTTTTGCAAGTTTTCTATATGGTATGAATTTATATAGTATCATATTGATTTGGTACAATAAGTATAAGAAATGTAAAAATGTAAAAAAATAAATTGAAATTGATGAAATGAAAGGTATTACTTCATTTCTCAAGCTTTCTAAATGCAATGGTTATGTCTATTTGGCTCTATGACATTCTAATGATAGGGCTATGTTCAGGAGTCTCCTTAATGTGAGAAGGAAAATGCTCTCATGAATCTAATACCATGTTGCAGAATGACAAGATCTAAAATCATGAAACAACCTTCCACTAGTGAACAAAATATGAGCAAAATAATATGTTTATTAATATACAAACAAAGAGTGTGTAAATACAATGAGAAACGTGTAATAACCCATTCTGATTATTACTTAATTATATTATTGCAAATGACATTATGAATATTTAATTTCAAAAAGACATAAATTAAGCAACTATTTTCAATCATAGCAACACATGTCTAATTAAAATACGAACTATAATATATATTCATTTCTAAATGTCAATTACAATATCCAAGTTGACTTGGCTCATAGGGCCTCAAGTCAATACAATATACAAATTTTACATCAAGGTTACATCATAATCTTTTGATAACTTGAAAACATCGAAGGTTTCCTTTTGACGCTCGCCTCCACTAGTGGACGAGAACATGGCTGAAGTGCTTTATGAGAACATGGCTGAAGTGCTTTACCACCCAACCACGAAGTTTATGCTTCCTCAAAATTCTTCCTACTTCAATAATACCCGACCATGCATGGAAAGTTTAGCAAGAGAACATTTTGCAAGACAAAATCTGGTGTATGCCCAAACATCAACATGCATCTCTATCTATGAATTAGAAAAATACAAGATCTATGTGCTAGGAATGGTAGAGAGTGTTATTACAAAGTCCATACATACATAATGGGCTAATTTCTTAGCTAAGCATAAAAATTTAGTTGTAACAAAAAAATATAGGTTCTGGATAAAAGAAAAACCTATACTCTTTATACTCCATTTTGGCACCTGTCCCAGAAGGTAACTTTCAACAACACAGTTTATTCCTTAGCAACTATCTACCCTCTAGCAGCATCTACCCTGAGATGCTCTAGTCTACTTAGGTGTTACTATTCTACTAAACAAAATAATATTCTTACACACATATCTACGGAAAAGTAATTCAATCTAGTTAATTCTTCAACTTAAGTAAATCAGAAAAATAATTCAAATGGAATTGATCAATACATCACCCATTCAATTCATACACATATCACATGATTTCATTCAATATAATTTAGTAGTCAATAAAAATGAACTAAATAAGTAACAAAAGAAGGTATGTCACAAGTATGTGAGTGTACGTAGATGAAGATCTTTGTGCATACACATATATTGATCCAGGTAGATTTTCACCAAAAATTGAAGTGTTCCATATGCTCTAGAAATTATCGCCATGTCAAAGTTCTCAAAATATTGAACTCAACACAACTTGAACGGGATCAAAAGGAGCTCGTACACTCAAGTTATGCTCAGTCAAAGTTGGGGTCAAACTGGGTTCAAAGATCAGTCAAAAAGGCAAAAAATTAATCATCTCCAAATTGATCAAAATTGACGTCATGATGAAGAGCTCATTGCCATGAATCCAATGCCATTCTTTTTGTCGAAAATGAAGCTCGTAGGACAAAGTTATGCCAAGTCAAAGTTTCAGTCAAAATGGGTGGTTTGCTGGCATCAGCATGGAGACATGGCAGCACATGATGACGTGAATGAATCGGGGGTTGACATGTGGTAGGTCGTGCATGTGGATGCTGACACAGAGGGGACATGGACCAATAGCAACTTGACACGTGTCGTAGTAGTGAATGAAATTCTACCATGTGGCACAACCGAATAGTGCCACGTGGCATGTTGGCCAAAATTGGAGAGTTGAGTGTTGAACGCCTAACCTCATGTATACCAATATATCCGCCAACCAACTCACCTAAAATTATGCTATACGTAGAAATCGGTGGTGAATTATTTTGTTACCTTTCTACCACATAAAAGGGCGTATAAAGTGGGGCGTGAGAGTTGAACCCACAGCCTCCCCTTACCCGCCATTTACTCTCAACGATTACACCAAATGCTTGGTGTGAGAGGTTTAAGGGGCTCATGCATTTTATTAAGGCTGAATATTCTATATTCTAAAAATTAATCTCCCTATAACTAAAGTTTGAACCATTTTAAAACAAAAACCCGAAAACATGATAAAAGTAAAGGGTTTCAAATGATATTAGAAGATAATAAGGGATTTTAAAATGGATGAGGTTAATTTTTAAAGGAAGATTTTTAAGGGGGATATTAGTGATTCTTGTTGTAAATAGGAGATATGGGTTTATCATGTAAATCAATTGGTTTTAGTCCAAATTGAGTAAATTTTATGTATAAAAGGGGGGTATGGGCTTGTGAAAATTAATGGAGGAATGTGGAGAAAATTCCTATGTGATAGTGAGTAGTTCTAATTTGTGTAGTAAGAGGCTTTACACCAATTTTCTTATACTTGAAGGAGAAGAGCTATTTGTAATCTCATTATCAAGGAGATGTGAGGAGACTTTGTCAAAGTTGCAGCCTTGTAATATTTTTCTGGAGCATAATCAAGAATTTGTCACTTTGTTGGAGAGGGACCCAGAGATGTAGCCATCTTGGTGAACTTCGTTATCAACTTGTGTTTCGTCTTCTCTCTCTTTTCTCTATTATGTTAATTTTTTCACTTTAATATGGTTGTGTTAATTTAATCATTTCAATTATGTTTTTAAGACCTTTAATTAAATCGTTGTAATAAGTTTTTATTCACGTGCAACTGTCCTAGATCCTAACATCAAATCAATTGGTATCAGAGTTTTGTTGTGATTAGTGTTTGTAGAGGTGAATGATAATGAGATCAAAGAGCCAACGAGGTGAAGGCATGCTTGAAGAATACAATCCCGAGATCAACAAACGAAGAACTTTTCCAATGATGGAAGAAACCGGAGCTGGGAAAAGTACTGAGCTTGATGATAAATCTTTTCAGTGAGCCTTTCTTGACATGAAGGCTATGGTGGAAGAGATTTATGCGGAAAAGAAGAAGCACAAAAAGGGAGATTCTTTGAAGTGATAAAAGCAGGAAGATCAGAAGGACAAAGAAGGAAAAGCTCCAAAAACTTCATCTTCTCCATCTTCCCCTTCTTATCCTTCTGCTAATCCTTTTAAGAGCACATCTAAACCTATTATTAAATTGGATGTAAAATTTGAGTTACCTAAGTATTGTGGGTAGTTAAATGCTGAAAAGTTAGATGATTGGATCCAACAGGTAGAAATGTATTGTAGAATTCAAGGCCTAGTAAAAGATGCTTCTAGGATCCAGTTAGCTACTCTTCGGTTGAGAGGTACAACTCTCACCTGGTGGGAGAGTAGGACTCGGGTAGAAATTGCTTTCCATGGTAATGTAGGTATGACTTGGATGGAATTTGTTGCTGCCCTTAAAAAGCAATTTTATCCTTTAGGTTATATGCAACAATTGATAATGAATTGGCAAACCTTTAGGCAAGCTAAGGGCTAGTTTGTCCAAGACAACACCCATGAGTTTAGCAAATGAGTTATTTCTTTGAATGTCCCATTATATACTCAGGATACACTTCTTAAGTACATAGGTGGTTTGCATTCTTACCTAATACATATTATTCTAACGTTGAGTCCTAATAATATAGATGAAGTATCTGTCCAAGCCACTCAGTTAGAGTCAAGGGGTAAGAACACTTTTAGTGATAATTTCTCAAAGAACCCATCTAAGCCTGAGGGTAAGCCTAAGGGTAAAGAAAAAGACAAAGGCAAAGGGAAGAAGACAAGTACAGTGAAGAAGGAGGGTGTTAAGCCCACATGCTCACATTGCAAGAAAGAGGGGCATGATGATTCGAGATGCTGGAAGTTGCATCCTGATTTGAGGTCGAAAAGATATGGAGGCATCAAAGATAAACAAAAGACTGCTACAATGATTCAATAGGATCTTGGATCTAACTCCGAAGATGAAATGAAAATTGTTGTTGTCAGGATCCAAGGTAAAGGGAAAGGTATTATTCTCTCTTTTGATGCAAATTTTCTTAATGCAATTACAAGTAAAGTATCATCTCCTCCTAAAGCTGATAAACAACAGAATGAACTGTTTCACATTTGAGTTGTAACTAAGCACAATAAGATTGACACACTGTTTGATACAGGTCCTCAAGTCAACTTAATATCTAAAGAGGTTGTGAAGAAACTTAATCTAGCTACAACACCTCATCCAAAGACTTATCCACTTGGATTGGTTTACAATGATGCTCAACTACAAGTAACGAAACAATGTAAACTACAATTTGCTATCACTGCAAATTATGTTGATGAGGTAGAGGTAGACGTGGTCCCTTTGGATATTTGTGGTCTTGTGTTAGGGAGTCCTTATTTGTATGATAGAAAAGTAATCTTTTATAGAGGGGAGAATAATTATCATCTCTTTAAGGATGGTAAAGAGTACATTGTAAGGGCACATAAGATTAAGACTAATCTTGCACTAGTCAATACTGGTCAAATGAAAAGGTTGGTCAATGCCAATAAGAACTTTGTACTAATTCTTGTAAAATTCAAAGAGGATGATGTATCCGAGGCATTTAAGGGTTGTGATTCAAAACATAAAGTTGAGATGGTCAAAGTTGTATCTACCTATGATGACCTCTTTTAGGAACCGAAGGGATTGTCATCGAAGAGAGAGATCCAACATGAAATCCATTTGCAGCAGGATGTGCCTCTTTTGAACATTGACATGTATCGATTATCCATTATGCAGAATGAAGAGATTAAGAAGTAGGTTCAAGAGTTGGTCAAAAAAGGGGTAATTCATCCAAGTACCTCTCCTTGTGGCTCATCGATTGTGTTGGTGCCAAAGAAGGATAGGTCATGGAGAATGTGCATTGACTACTGAGATCTGAACAAGATAACAGTAAAGAACATGTATCCTCCTCCCCGCATTGATGATTTACTTGATCAATTGAAACATGTTTTTTATTTCACTCAGTTAGACTTGCATAATGGCTATCATCAAATAAGGATTGCAGAAGATGACATTTGGAAGACATCATTTAAAACCAAACAAGGGTTGTACGAGTGGTTGGTCATGCCCTTTGGGATTTACAATGCACCAGCTATTTTCATACGTGTCATGAATGATGTTTTTTCTATTGATGAATTTGTAATAGTCTATCTAGATGATATACTCGTATTTAGTCAAACTTGGGAAGAGCATGTTGTTCATGTAAATAAATTTTTTGATGTTTTGAGAAAATAAAAACTTTATGTAAAGATGTTGAAATGTGAATTCGCTAAGACATCCTTAGTGTACTTAGGCTATGTCGTAGGAAGTGGTCAATTAAAAGTAGACCCTGTGAATTTCGAAGTTATTGTAAAATGGCCTAAGCCAAGTACTGTCACAGAAGTCAGAAGTTTCTTAGGTGCAGTTCAGTACTGTAGAAAGTTCATTGCAAACTTCTCCTATATTGCATCACCATTGCACACATTAACTAGTACAAAGACAACTTTCCAGTGGGGAGGTCCACAACAAAAGGCTTTCAACACTTTGAAGGAAAATTTGAGCACCGCACCAATTCTAGCTTTACCAGGTTTACAACAACCATTTGAGATCGAGACATATGTGAGTGGATTTTACATGGGAGCCATACTCATGCAGGGAGGTAAACCAATCTTCTATCACTCTGAAACCTTTTCAAGAGCAGTAAGTAACTATCCTACTTATGATAAGGAACTTTATGCACTAGTTCAAAGTGTTAAAAAATGAATACTTAATGGGAAAAGAAATTGTAATCCACACCGATCACCAGCCACTTCAGTATTTGCAATCATAGTCTAAATTGCAACAAAGTAGGAACTTTAGGTGGATGGGTTTTCTTCAAAATTTTCATTTGGTAATTAAGTATAAGAAATGTGCCCATAACAAAGTAGCAGATATGATATCTAGGCCTCCTATGATGCATGCTTTGATTATCCTTCAGAATAGTTCTATGGTTCATGAATTTTTTTAGGAACAATATGCTAATGATGAAGAATTTAGGGATATATATGTTGCTTTAATCCAAGGCAAACATGTAGATGAAAAATATTACTGTGCAAGATAAATTGTTGTATCACTTGGGAAAGTTATGCATTCCAAAAATTGAACAAGCACAGGTAATCAGAGAAGCACACACGTCATTGATTGCAAGACACTTTGGGGTAAGCAAAACAATGACTCAATTGCAAAATATTGTTATTGGCCTCACATGCAAGAAACTATATCCAAATACATTAAAGGATGTGTAATGTGTGCAACAAGTAAACCTAGCAATAGGAAATTGGGGTTGTACACATCTCTACCTATACCATATTTTCCATGGGAAAGTGTTTCAATGGATTTTGTCAGGGGGTTACCAATGTCTAGGAAGGGACATGATTATTTGTTTGTAGTAGTTAATTGATTCAGCAAAATGTGTGTCATAATGCCTTGTAAAAAATAGGCCACCAATGAAATGACAACTCACATGTACTTTCAATTTGTATGGGTTCATTTTGGGTTACCTACTTCTATTGTATCAAATCGAGATTCTCGATTCTTGGGGAATTTTGGTTAGCATTATGGGAACTCATGGACACCATACTAAAGAAAAGTACAACCTTCCATCTGCAGACTGACGGTCAAATAGAGCTAGTGAACATGGCAGTTGTGCATCTACTTAGAGGTTACTCCAACAAGCATCCTAAGTTGTGGGATGAAAATATCCATTAAGTGTAACATGCATACAACCATGCAACACATTCTTCTACAAAGAGGTCGCCTTTTGAAACATGTTTTGGTTATTTGCCAAAAACATCGATGGAATTTGCTTTTGGGAAGGATGATGTTGAAGATAGATGCCATGATGTAGAGAAGGCTTTGAATTTCATCCAGAAAGTTCAAGCAATTCATCGAGTAGTAGAAACACAATTGGAAAAGAGCCAAGCCAAATATAAGGCTCAACATGATAAGCATCACATCGATCATCATTTCTAGGTTGGAGATAGATTTTGGTTACATATTAGCAAGGAAAGAATGCAAGGCGAAGGAAGGAAGCTCAAGCCGATCAGGTATGGTCCTTTTGAGATCTTGGAAAAGATCGGTACCAATGCCTTTCCCCTCAATCTTCCTCCATACATGCACATCTACTCAGTTGTAAATGTAGAGAACTTGAAGTTGTATGAACCTCCAATGATATTGGATGAAGAAACAGACATTCAAGTTCCATCAGTCGACGATCTTTCACCTAAGTATATGTCAGAATTGCTAGAAGATGTAATCTTAGACAGGAATGTCAGGACTTCACAAAGAGGATCAGTTGAGTACCTCTGAGTTGGATTAAATGGCATGAGTCCAAGCAAGGAAAAATGGATAGAGATTGGTAAAGTGAGGGAACTCTACCTCACTTACTTTCTAAGTAATCAAGCTTTCAGAGGTCCAAAAGCTCTCCAATGGGTAGGATGGATCCAAGTGGATTTTCACCAAAAATTGAAGTGTTCCATATGCTCCAAAAATTGTATCCATGTTGTATCCATTCTCCAAAAATTGTATCCATGTTGAAGTGCTTGAAAAACTAAACTCAACGCAACTTGAACGGGGTCAAAAGAAGCTCGTACGCTCAAGTTTTGCTCGGTCAAAGTTGGGGTCAAACTGAGTACAAAGGTCAGTCAAAAAGGCAAAAAAATCATCATCTCCAAATTGGCGTCATGATGAAGATCTCATTGCCACGAATCCAACATCGTTTGTTTTGTCAAAAACAAAGCTCGTAGGACAAAGTTATGCCAAGTCAAAGTTTCAGTCAAAATGGGTTGACCATGTTGACATCAGCATGACATTAGCATGGTGACATGGCAACACATGATGATGTGGATGAATCAGGGATTGACATGTGGCAGGAGCATATGTGGATGTTGATTGTGCAAAGGGGACGTGTACCAATAGCAACTTGACACGTTTCATAGTAGGCGAATGAAATTCTGCCACACGGCAAAACCGAATAGTGCCACGTGGCAACTCTGTCATGGTTGACCAAAATTAGAGTGTTGGGGGTCGAATCCCTAATCTCATGTATTCCAATATATCCATCGACCAACTCGCATAAGATTTTGTTGTGCATGGAAAGCAATGGTGATTTGTTTTGTTACCTTTCTACCACATTAAAGGGCATATAAAGTGGGGCATGGGAGTTGAACCCACAACGTCCCCTTACCCGCCATTTACTCTCCACTATTGCACCAAATTCTTGGTGTGAGATATTTTCGGGGCCCATTCATTTTATTAAGACTGAATCTTCTATATTCTAAAAATTAATCTCCTTATAACTAAATTTTGAACCATTTAAAAATAAAAACCCGAAAACATGATTAAAAAAAAGGGTTTAAAATGATATTAGAAGATAATAAGGGATTTTAAAATGGATGAGGTTAGTTTTTAAAGGCTTAAAATATAATGTTGAAGATTTTTAAGGGGTTTGTTTGAGATTTTTAAGGGGGATATTAGTGATTCTTGTTGTAAATAGGAGATATGGGTTTATCATGTAAATCAATTGGTTTTAGGCCAAATTGAGTAAATTTTATGTATAAAAGGGGGGTATGGGCTTGTGAAAATTAGTGGAGGAATGTGGAGAAAAATTCCTATGTGATAGTGAGTAGTTCTAATCTATGTAGTGAGAGGCTTTACGCCAATTTTCTTGTACTTGAAGGAGAAGAGCTATTTGTAATCTCATTATCAAGGAGATGTGAGGAGACTTTTCTGAAGTTGCAGCCTTGTAATCTTTTTTTGGAGCATAATCAAGGATCGATCACTCTGTTGGAGAGGGACCTAGAGATGTAGCCATCTTGGTGAACTTCGTTATCAACTTGTGTTTTGTCTTCTCTCTCTTTTCTCTGTTATGTTAATTTCTTCACTTTAATATGGTTGTGTTAATTTAATCATTTCAATTATGTTTTTAAGACCTTTAATTAAATCGTTGTAATAAGTTCTTATTCACGTGCAATAGTCCTCAATCCTAACATCAGATCATATATGTGCCAACTTAAGTTATTAAATTTGTGCATACATTGTGAAATAAAAACCATTATAACAGTTTTCTTCATTCAAAATAATGCTATAGATTGTCACATCATCTGACAGTAATACAATCTATGTAAATTTCCTTTTTCAAAGAAAGAAAAATAAATTTGTTGACCAGTTTCCACATACTGATGTGTTGTTTGTATCATAATAATCTTGTTTGCTGAAGTTTACAAGTTTTAGTTTTGAGTTATCCAGTGTTGTATTTATTCGAGTCACATCTAGGGACCCTTAATTATTCAAGTACAATCAAGTTCAAGGATCTGAAATGACATAACTATCGTTCTTATTCTTTAATTCAAAGTTCTATCATTCAGAGATCATTTGTATATAAATATACATATAAAAAATAACTAAATGATATTGATATCGTTTTATGCAACGTAAAAGAATTCTAACGACATGCTTGTCATTTTAACAATAATAATTTACACAATACTGGAACAATCTTGTTATTTCTCAAGGTTTGAAGAACCCGTGTTCATTATTTTAAACATATTTATGTCACTATCATTCTATGGAATGAACAACAGTCAATTGACTATTACTTATTGTTTAACAATACCAAATTTGAAGCTTATGCATGTCGACCCTCGACTTGGTTGAATTTATTCTAAGGGACAATCTAGGTATTGTCCGTAGAGAATGATAATTTACATACTTAACATGCAAGTATAAAGATGGAATGATACATCATTCTACCATCGTCCTTTGTAGATGAGGCGACATGGAATAATAACACAATGCTATGGAAAAACAATAACACCTGATAAAAATGGAATGGCATAATGCTCTACCATTGTCCTCTATGAACAAGGCGACAAGGTTGCCAACGATGTTATCCATCGTTCCCAAATCGGTTGCAATGGTTCTCGAACCCATATGGTGTGGCATACCATAGGGTTCTATCACACAGTGAATGGTATAACATAAAGATTACAATGGAGGATTTGTTGCCTCCCTTAGAGGGGGCGATAAATGATTTAAGAATCATTACATTTCACTCTCACAAGCTATCGGTTTCACCTGATTAGCCATGTGAATGGCTAAGTATCGACACATGCCAGAGATTAAAAAAAAGTGGTGACAACATATAACTTACAAGGTATAAAATAATTGAATTTCATGTCATTAGAAGAGCATGCACAGAGCATGTACAAGCAAGGAATGGCCGACATGGCCTTTGCATATAACTAAAAATGTAACAAAATCAATCGAATGGATTGTAGATAGAATATCATCGAATAGTGTTACTTTGATTCAATGGAATCATTGAAATAAACAAATCATACAATGCTTATGAATAAACTAAACTAGAAATGCAATATTTTACAAAACAATCCATCGATTACCTCTGATTTTTTGGATTTTCCCTTAGCTTTTTCCTCAGTGCTCGTTGACCCAACCCGTTCTCCTTCAGTTTTGGCTTTGATTCTATGTTACCAAAATGGTAACTTGCTTGCTTTTCCTATGCGCTCCACTAAAGGGGTTGTTTCAAATCATAATTTCAATTAACTAGCCGCCCACTACAAATTTTGAATATCTTGCCTTAGTTCGAATGCAAGCCACTATGATATTATTACATATTTTATTCGACGAATTCGAGCTCATATTCATTTTTCAAAGAGTTCGCATATGTTTATATATAAGCACACACACACACACACACACACACACACACATATATATACATATATATATATATATATATGTATGCATGTATATATATATATGTGTGTGTGTGTGTGTGTGTGTGTGTGCGCTTACGTATATATAAACGTGCTTATATATATGTATATGTATATATATATTTTTATTTATTTATCACTATTTTATGTTTATAACAGTATAGTGTGAAATCACTTTCAAGCAAATAAGTAATTTTTATTATTATTCGAATAATAGTTTTTAAATGAAGTGATTTCCCTATCCTTCAAGCATGCCATTTTAATACATACATATATGTTTAATCATGTTTTTGTTTTCTTTTCAAATTTTCAAAAATACAAGATCGAAATAGACAAATAAATAACAAATCACATGTATATCATTCCACAAGCCTAATTTTTCAATTATTGAATCATTTTGAATTAGATTAATATAATATCCTATATGAAATTTCAAATTCATACATCATGTCATTTTGTGATCATGTGTGCACCCAAATTGCATCAAGCTTACCGTTCAATTCAAGTAAGCGATCCTTACTCAACTGTGTTCTTGTCCTTCAACCTGTTTTCTTGCATTTGCACACATTTTCACTTACATAGTTCATCAATAATGTTCAATCATGATAAAGTATATGATAGTTCAAAAGATCACATAGTCAAAAGATGATCAACTTCTTTCAAACATTTCAAAAATATCAAGTTTTTCATTCAACATATTGAATTTCCTCAATAATGCAATTTATCATATTTTAATTTCAATGCAGTAAAAATTGGGTGATGACAAAAACTTGCATATATAGGCAAGGTAGATGAGGTAAGAAGGTATGAAACAATGAATGACTACCCTTCTAAATGTGTAACACTTGTGAGCTCACTTGACAAGTGTGCGAGAAAGTGGCAAGTATGCATTTAGTAGGTGTCTCAAATGATGAGGACACATGTCTCGACCATATGAAGTGAGAAAAAACTATGAAATATCCTAGCTAAACTTAAGCTAAGGGTGAATAGGTCAATCATAGAAAAGTGATTATGTAACAAGCCCAATATTTAACCCATTGATTTAACTATGTTTTAACCCACATGTGAATAGTTTTCATTTACCAACATATAGTAATAGAATTTTTCTTTTATAATTCAATAACAACATGCACATTTGAAATAATAATTTCAAACTCCCATTGTATTTATAAAGAAACATTACATAATCAAAGTAACGATTCCATATTACATAATCCCATGTAAAAATAACATTTTTCCAATTACAATTTCCATAAATATAGAGATACATGAATACATGCATAGCTTCCAAGAGCTTAATGTAATAGAGATACAAATAATCCAGATGTCCCCAATGCCGGTGCATACATCCTAGATGTCTCCGATACTGATGTATACATCCTAGGTATCCCCAATACTAGTGCACACATCCTCATGTCTCGATTGCGCACTGCATGAGAGAGAGCATCACTCAAGCACTTTTTTGCCAACCACAAACTTATTGTGGTCCCCCACACATCTACCTAATTGGTAAGATGGCCCTACCCTTCGACGAAGAGATTGATTTGATAACCTCATAATACTAGCCTTCTTGAGCATGGTGTTATGTCATACATAGCTAGAGCTACCATATATTGGCTACAACCTACATGTATGATGTTCCCTACCTAGTATGCAAACTTAGCTCATAGTGAACTGACAGTGTAATCAATTTCTACTTACACTACTTTGGCCAAAGATTTCATGCTCAGTACTTCAAGCAAATTCGTATGTTCACCCACCCCTATATTCGACTTAGTAATGACCCATACACACTCATGACTCTAGTATAAACATGGCTTCTTACCAAAAAGTAAATTCCACACACATCATAACATGACCACTCCAATCTACACACAACGTTAAATTACTCCAATTCAAAGGTATAATCCACAACATAAAATGACTTTGTTTTAAAGGTATAACCCATACTCAACATTAAACATGACTCTATTTCAAAAGTATGCAACTTCCAAGTGATCAATCTAGTCGTATAGATTAATCCCAAGCCAACATGACTTCAATCAAAAAGTAATACAACGATCAAGTGATCAAACTGACCATATAGGTTACTCGCATCCATGGATTATCCTAATCCCCCGAATAAACCATATTACCCACACAGGTTTTCATAACATCACAAATTGACAATTTTAATAGAGCACTTCAATGCAATATCATTTCCCATACCTCATGATCCATTTAAAAAGTATAATCTCAACAATTAGGTGTTCATAAATAATCATAAAACCTCTCTTTCAATATGAATCAAATAGTCACATGTTTATAATGTTCACTAAATTTGTCTCTAATTTGGAGGACATTATCATCTTGAAAGGAGTTTGTGTTTTTGCACCTTTTAAGTCCTCTTCATAATATGGCTTTGGGTTGTCGAAATGTAATTCCTCTCCTAGAATTCCATAAATAGGAATAAACTCTTAGTCAAGTATATGTAAATAGCATAAACAAAAAATACATTTTTCAACCCTATTGTTGAATATCAATATAACAATCAAGTATACACCCTAACCCTAGAGAAAATACTTTCTTCCTAGTTTCAAGGAAATAGGAGTAACCATTCAAGGATAAACTACCAACATAATTTACACAACATCATATCTTATCAATAAAGACATAATCTATCTAACTTTTTATCATTCTCGTGTATTAATAACAACTTAATTCATGCAAGAAAAATAGGTAACATGCAATCATCATATACATATACTGTTGGAAATATGTGCCTCAATCTCGCTGACCCATTCGTCGGTGTAACTTGTTCCATCAGGATGAGTGCTCAGTGTTGGTGGTTTCTTTCTATCAGTGTAGCTTGTTACTATCAGTGGAACCTAATCGGTAGTCTCAACGATAGAATGATAAACACTATATCGGTGTGGCTTGGGGTCATTGGTGGAACTCTTCACCAAGCTATGCCGATGGACCGATGCTTGTTAAAGGTAATCTCGATCTACGGTTGCGATGAGATTAATCCAACGATGCTTGTTTTATTCCGCACTCAGTTGTGGTGGGTACCGACAGAATCTTGTGAAGCAAGCGGAATTGCCTGAGTAGTTGTCACTTGGCGGCTTGATCAACGGTGTTCACTAGTCCTGTACCTCGTGTGGTGGGTCCTGAGTGACTCATGTGGGGTGTGTCGGCTTCGAACACATGTTGTTGTTTCAGGGAAACTTATTGGGAATATTATGGATGCTTTTTTGATTCTCCGAAATTGCACTAGCGTTGTACGCGTGTCTTGGTGGGTCCTGGCCACGACAAGGAAAATGCTCGGAGGTCGTTTGGTTGCTTGGGCAGTTTTTGATGGTTGGTCTGCTATAGAAGTTGAACTGAACCGACTGTTTGGTGCGTCAGTCAAAGCAGTGGATGAATAGTGTTACGAAATGTGGCATGATATTATTCGTTAATTTTACATCGTTGTTGTAAATCAACGTTAATTGGTCGAAAGCTTTATTCTTTGGTAGAGATTAACTACGGGGTTGACATAGTGCAAGTTTTTGGTATGTCTCTATAATCCAATTCAATGTTGGGCGACTCGATGCATGTTGCAGGGCGGTGTTTCCAAAGAATGGTGGAAGCTTGTCGGTGGGGTAATTAATTACCCTGATGGTTGTTGGTTGGATAGGCAATAAAAAAGAGAGGTTGATCGTGATGTGAGATTAGATGAAGTAGAGCAGAGTGTGTGTGTTCGAACGGTATGCTCTGAGCATTGTAATCGTGAACATTGAGACACACAGAACTAAGAAGATGTGAACCTAAGTGGCCATGAGGCTATACTAGCCGAAAGGCTGGCTGATTCAGTGGGCTAGTGACATGAAATGTATCAGCACTGTATGTCATGTGAGGACATTGTAACAGTGTGAGGATTCAGATCTATGATGTTTCCTATTTTCTCTAAATGAAACAATATGTAACTCCTGTAAAGGCTATGAGCTTGAGATTGTATTGTAACTCTGTTTGTTGTTGAATAATATAATGGCTGGATCTTTTGGAGGGTGGGGTTTTTTACCCGAAAGGGTTTTCCCCATGTAAATTTGTGTGTTCATTAGTTTGTCTTCCATTTTGTTAGATTTTGTGTTTTGAATCTATGTATGTGTTGAATTTGTTATTTGTCTGCATGTACTTTTCTCAGAAGGATTAATGGGGAAACAATTGTGCCTATTTCCACTTTATGGCATAGTGGTTTTGTGTCTTTGAGGTGATTTGAAGAAATTAAATTCACTAAGGCACTGTAGTATTAGATTTTTCGTTCTAAGATGACCCGTTTCATCCCCAACATATACCTTCTAGATAATTTAATATAATTGTACGTCATACAAATATGATGATCATAATAATTATGTATCATACTAACAATCTTATTTCCAATCTAGCCATTTGCACAAGCTTTCTTAACAACTATAGTAAACAATTATAACTTTCTCAAGCTCTTGCATTCATAAACATATATGATTTCAACATAAAAAGAATAGAGTAGTAAAATCAACATGCCTGGGATTATAGCTCCCAACGAAGATATTTCTTCCTAAGCTTAATTTCCTTAGTCACACTTGTTGCTCCTTCTATGTTTAGCCTATCTCCAATTCTAGCCTTTCACAAAACTCAAACTACAAATTCTCAAAGCAATCTCTCCTTCCTCACTAATGACTCAACAACTTATTTGCACAAAAAACTACAACAATGATTCTCAAAGAATGAATGGAGATGAATGAATAGGAATGACCAAATGGTGAAGAAGTTGCCTCTATTTATACTAAAATTTGAGAAACTTATTGCTACAAACAAGCTCTACAATCCACCACCTTTTCGCTTCCAACTGCCACCACTTAACAACCAAAAACAAACTTTCCTTCTTAATGCATCAAATAAGCCTAAAGAAATGAAACGTGGTTGCTCAAATAGTTAATATGCAAACACATATGCAGTCCCCACAATTTTAGTTTCTCCAATGTGACTGAGTTGCCCCTTTTAACTACCAACAACTGCCATTTTACCAAATCAAACAAAGCAGTGTTTACCTACATGTTTCTTATTTGCATACCAAGTCAACTTCTTCCAAGCTTTGGCTAGCTCGTGGCTTTGACAGAGTCTTTTATCCTTATTAACTGTATGTGGATTTTTCTAGTGCAACACATAGACTTTTATTTGCATTCTAACTCTTATTATGGTGTTGCATAATATATTCCTATATATTATGCATTGGGTTTTAAATATAAACAACAAATTTAATGAATAAATTTCCTTACTTTTGCTTAGCGCAGTTTAAGCGCTTTATATTCCATTCACTTTGCATTCAAAACATACATTATAAACTATGTGCTTTGCATTTAAACTTCTTCTCATATGCACTATATATGCACAACATATAATTACTATGTTGTTGGCTTTTATACAAGCCATTCACCAATATACGGTCTGCATTATATATGCACCAAATTTTACTTTATAATATTTCAAATGTATATATAAATATTATATATATTAATATATATAATATAATGCTATCATTAAATAATATATATTAACATATATATATATACATATTAAAATCATTGGTCGATATTTAAATATATATATATTGATTGGTAAGATAATATTTGTATTGAACTATTGGAAAAAAGTATTACAATCACCAGTATTTTCCATTGAGAGATGAGATTTAAACTAGAGATTCCACAGATTTAGCACAACTCACCACCCCCCATGCAAAAACCCTCTCAACCATGCAAGGTCGAGGAAAAATTTATGACATAGAAATAGACTGCCCACGTTATACTATGGTATTACATTATAATTTGGTTCAACAGAATAGAGACATAAATAGACATACCCCAACCCACCTCAATGATTGCCCCATAGATTATTTTGGGCAAAGATCCTAAATTAAAAATCCCATGAAGCTGAACGTGCCACCATGAGGTTGAATTTATGCCTGAGGTAGTCTACCCTAGCAAAAGCAAGCCCGTGGTAAGCAATTAGGTCCAACCCTTCCAAATCTAGGAGGAAAGAGTAGAATTAAACTGTTTCCCCGTACACTTCAAGCAAATGAAGATCCCACGAATGTGGGGTGGGATGCCAACACTAGGTGAGGTCACTTCCAAAGACTCATCCAAACCCATAAGCAAGTCCTTCTTAAACAAGCAATGCAAAATAACTTTGATTTCATTTTTTGGAACATCCACATCCAGAAGCCTAGCCAACACACGATATGAGATGTGTGTGTCTAGATGATAGCCCTGACTACCCTCCATAAAACCCTTACCAACAATAAACTTTATTGTTGTGAATGTGAGGAATTATGAGTGGAAAACAATGTGACACAACCTCAATGTTGTCATAGGGCCTCTAAAGGCCATTTTCCATTTGTTACTCCAGAGTTAAACCAGAGTATCCATACCACTACACAGAAAACCACTAGCAGAAACATGAATGATAAACATCACAATGAAAAATGAAAGCCAAAATTGTCTATTTAATTCACCAAGAGAGCTTAATGAACCCAAGGTGATTGTCAGAATTCCAACACACACTGTGTCCTTGGCCTATAGAAGGATCAACCTACCATTATTACACAAAGTCCCATGACGGCCAAGAGAGCACCTTGCTAAATACGTACAAACTTCATGTGTGGAAACCGTTCGGTTGATGAGATGCTGGCACAAAGAATCATAATATCAATTTGATTGTCAACCAAAATTAAACCCTCGACCACACACCAACACAACAAAATATAACAAAACATAGATGATCGACATGGAAATATGCCATGTGGGATGACCAATTCATCCAAACTCCCTCTCCACAACTCCTCTATGGAGAGGGACCCACTCCGCCACCCACCAAAATTTAAATATATTAACAATTATATATATTAATATGTATGTATATGTAAATACATTAACATACTCATATACATATATATTAGTATATATATATATTATATACATATACCATTATTTTAGTATCCAAAATATACACATAGATTTACATATTCATTGATCGATGTATATATATAATGAATATATACATATATATATATATATATATGTCATATATGTCTTATTGATATTCTCATGCATATGGTATATCTGTATATGGGTATGCGTAAGTACGTCTACTTACATATACACATGCACGTATATACTCATATGTATGAGTTATTGCAATCACATACATATATACATATATACATTATATTATATACTCATCGATTAATATCTAAATATAAATACATGAAGAACTTACACTCAAAATAGAGATTAAGTCATGAAATCCAAACTAAGAAACAATCAAGAAATTAAAGACTAAAACCAAAACTATTACAAATCATTCCTAAACTATGACCGAAGGTTTACTTACCAATTCCCAAACTAACTTGACTCAACTTGACCAAACTAGGGTGTGAGTGTGTGATAGCTCAAATAGGCATATTAAGGGTTACCAAACCAAGCTCTTCTCCCGAGTGATACTCCCCCTCTCTTACCTGAGGGCTTGATTCCTTCCCTACATCCAACTTAGTGCATCACAAAGGTAGTTAGCCAATTACATGAAATTCATTTGCATCATCAAGCATTAAAGTAATCTTATTGCAATACATATTCATTCATTACATTTTTAATCAAAATATACAAAATATAATCATGCATTAAAACATTTGGTAATCCCATAATGGGGTGTAACATATGAAAGTCATCATTTAACATCATATTTACTCATAAAGGTAAAAATAATCTGATATAAGTCCCTTTTTTAGGTTTACCAACGTTTCATCCCACTCAACTTACTACCTACAACTCTTGAGAATATAGTTGTAGTGTTTTTCACAAGCTTATTCCCTAGATTGACATAGGACTTGACTAAATCCCAAGTTGCAATATCAAACACTATTTAATTAAATTAAGATTCTCAGTTTTGTCTCGACAAAGAGTATGAAATGGTCATAAACAACAAAGAATATTATCTTTTTGAAACCCTAAGGGAGCAACTAATGGATAACTTAGAGAAAATAAAGAATACCCATCATTGTTAGTTCATGAGTATACTGAGCTCCTTTATGCTCAAAAGGTGCTCTTAGTTTGGTTCTGCACTTTGAATACATTCCTATTGATTAATGTCTCTAGATCATTTTTATTTTGTATGATTTTTATAGGTATTTAGAAGACAACAAAATTTTACATAGGGAGAATGTAGGCACCAAAGAGACCACTCCCATGATCTATACAGGTTATTTAGCGAGTGTTGGTGTAAATAGGTGTTTTACCTATGTAGGTCCTATTTACATGTTAAGTCCACTTAGGTCCTATAAGGGAATCTTTCTAGTTAGGGTTAGTTGTCACTAGATCTTATCAATATTATTTTTTGGAATTTAATGCTTGTGTCCTAAATGATTTAATATTTGTTGAGGTAGTTGTCTAATTGTATAGAATTAAGACAAATGTCATGATCTTGTCTAGTCCTATCTCACAAATTTCCTCTATAAGAAAGGCATCATATGTACATTGTAATATTCAATCTAGATCTTGCATCCATAATCATAGCATGATATTTCTGCCATTTCTCTCTTGTGGAAGTTAATGTTGTCTTGTAGGTGATCTTGGAGCATTGAGGAGTTCACCATAAACTCCTACAGGGTATTAGAGAACCACCATTACAGACTTCTTCCTATATCTAAGGGACCTATATTGGTGTGAAAATTTTATTGGGTGTAATTTGGGGTTTCAAGGACCTCACCATTGAATCTAGGATATCAGAGAAAGTTGGGTTTTCCTTTCATTTTGCCAATTTTCATCATGTTTTGACTGATCTATAAGGGTTTGAAGGAGGGTTTCAATTGTCAGATTCACGTGGTAGCTAATTTTTCAGAGCACTTTGGGTCAAAACTAACCCCACCATTGCATCTAAAAGGCTCAAAACCCCAAAGATTGACTATCAATTTATCAATTTTGACACCTTCAACTAGGGGCATCAAGTAATTTTTTGTTATTGTATGACCATGTGGATATGTACTTGGTTGTATTATATGACACCATACGGTCACAATGAGCAATTCTATACTATTGATGAATATTTTGCATCTGATTCTTTATGCAAGGTAGTGTCATTTCTATTGGACCATACTCATGTTTACACAATTATATGGTTTGGTTGGTGTTAGCAAGAAATTTGGGGAACATAGATCGAAGTTCTAAGCCCCAAGTAATTTTTGAGCATTGTAGACTACACCTTGGACTCAATTATATAAAGGGTAAAGACTAATTGACTTAGACACATGATGAAATAAATAGATATTCATTAACTAACAGATAACACCATCCAAATAGAATTTCAGTAGTCATCATATTAATCATATTCAAAAGAGTACAATATATCTTCCCCTACACTCTATCTATCTCCACCTTTCTTACATATAACCTTTATACCATTTATATACAATTTCATACAAAGACCTTACACATATTCTCCTCACTTACATACTTATATCTCTTATACATATTATCCCTCCTCTATCATTCATGTCTTTCCTTATATATATTTACAGGATGGGACATAACCCATCTATGCTACCCCTAGTCTAGATGGTATATTTAAAATATTAGGCTTTCCAAGCTCTCTGTGGAAAGATGTGGTATGCTTTTCTTAGCAATGTATGTATTGTTCTACATTGTTACTCTTTTTGGCTAACATCATCCCCCCTTTCAAAATGTTGACTTATCCTCAAGTCAATGCTACTCTACTCAAATATGATAGTGTCTCACTCAGGCTCCATTGATAAAGGATTATAATATGGTACCATCTAATGTTTTAAGTTGTATTGCTCTAGAGTCAAGGATTTGATAGATTTGATAAGGTCCCAACCATCTAACTTTGAGTTTACCCTATTTTTTAAATTTACTATCATGGAATAAGACTATATCAATGACCTTAAATTATTTAGACATGAGATTTTGATCATTCTATGCTTTTTTCTATGTCTTTCGCTCCATAGACGATGTGTTGCAAGTTGTCATTCTTCATCTAGTTTATCTAGTTCTTCGAGGTGATGTTTGATTGATTCATCATCAATGAGTATTAAGGTTAGTGTTGTATGGAGGCTATGAACCATAAAATTTATCGGTATGTTGGATTCCATGCCATACAAGAGATCAAAAAAAGTGTGTTTGGTGGCTAATTTGTAGGTAGTGTGATATTCCTAAAGTACTATAGGAATTTTAATGTCCTAGTTGGTCATGTTTGAATCACACATCTTGGTTAGAGTAGTTCCCATAATCTTATTTAGTTATTCACTCCCTCTATTTTCTTGTGGGTGGTATGGTGTGTTGCGGTTATGTGTGATCATGAAATTGGTTATAGTTCCTTGATTAATTTGTTAACAAAGTGTTTCCCTTGGTCATTGGTTATACTGAGTGGACACCCAAATATGGTAATTATGTTAAGGTATAGGAATCTTATTACAATGTATGTGGTGCAATCCTTGGTTGGTTCAACTTCGTCCCAATTTGTTAAGTAATCGACCCTGATGATAATGAATCTAGCTTTGGATAGTTTCAATAGAGGATCTATAGGCCCTATGAAGTTAATGGCTCATTTCTCAAATGGTACATATGCTAAGACCGGGTGGAGGTGGAGGGAAATTTCATCTCTATTAGTAGGTCACCTTATTCTCTAACAAATTTCATAATACTTTGTGTAACTTTTGGAATCCTTATATATAGGCGACCAACATAACTCGACTAGTAGTAATTTTTCAGGAAATGGTGTCTTCACAATTATGTCCCCCCTACAATGCCTTCATGTGCTTCCCTTAAAATCTATTCTTGTTCATGTTTGTAAACCACCCTTTATATAATGTCATCTCTCCCCCTTTTGTATAGTTCTTCTTCAATTAGGGTGAATGGTAGGGACTTTTGTAACAAAACGTATTTATCATGTGCTATCATATTAGTGGTGTATTTTCCTATATAAAGTAACTATGCCATGTCATGAAATTCTTTCGATACTACGATTATTTAGAATATATGAGTGTTTGGTAAGTCTTCGTCATCCTCCTCCTCATGTTCTTCACCTATATCACTTCTAGATAAATAATTGAGACCTTAATTTTTCTTTCCTAGTTTAACCATTATATTGAAATTAAATTCTTGAAATAGTAGTAGCCATCGACATATTCTTCCTTGTAGCACTATTTTGTTTAGGATAAATTTCAAAGGTTCATGATTAGTGTAAAATGTGAATGGTGTAGATAGGAGGTAGTGGCAAAATTTATGTAATGTGTACACCATGGCTAAGTCCTTCCTTTCATACATATTTCTTCTTGGCTTGGTAAAGTTTGTGGCTAGCAAAAGTGATGGGGCGATCTTTAATTCCTCTTGGTTGAGTGAGAACTACTCCTATTTCTATTTTGAAGTTGTCTACATAGACGTGTAAAGGTACCGACCAATCCAAAAATATATAGATGGAAGCCTCTACAATTCTATGTTTGAGTGTGTCAAATGATTTTTGACACTTCAATTCATGTGATATCTTTGTTAGTATTATTTTTGATAATTTCTTCTAAGGGGGCTGTTAAGTTGGCATATCCTTTGATAAATTTTCTATGATATCTGGTTATCCTAAAAAAAATTAACCTCTAGGATTTTTTTATGTGGAGGTAATGTTATAATTAAGCAAATTTCATTGGTTGACCATTAATCCTTCTTTACATATGATGTGTCCTAGTAATGTTCCAAAGGGTACCCAAAAATGTATTTCTTGATATTCAAGGAAATTTGCATAGTTCAATATTTTTATAACATGGTTTGGAGGCCCTAGATGTGGCTTTTTACTAATCCATATATAGTCCAATCATCTAGGTAAACTTCTAAGAAGTCATGTATAAACTCTTTAAATGTGTTCACCATTATCCTACTGAAGACTATTGGTGCATTTTTAATCCAAAAGGAATCACAATATACATGAATGATCCCCATGTTTTGTGGAGAATGTAGTCTTTTGTTGGTCCTCTTCTCTAATCTAAATTTGATGGTATCCGAAAAACTCATCAATGAATGAATAAATTTCTCTCCCTACAATAGATTCATGTATTTTCTCAATAAATGGAGCCAAAAAAGGATCATGGATGCATGCTTTATTGAGTTCTCAAAAACCTACACATATCCATATTTCTCTTGTCTTTTTATTTTGTACTACCATAGGATTGATCCATTCAAAATCTTCCACTGGTTTAATAATCCTTGCCACTAACATTTTTCTATCTTTATTTTGACTCATTTCTTCATGTTAGGGTTGAGGTGGTAAGATGTTTTTTGGTGTGGTTTGGTTCCCTCTTTCAACTGAATTTTCATTTTCTTGACTTCGCATTCTATACCTTTCATTTCCATGAAAGTTCGGGGAAATAGTTTCATATTCAGATAGTAATTCAGTGACTATTGCCATGATTGGTTCTTCCCAATAATCACTATTTTTTGCCATTTTAGGATTTCCTTTATGAGATATATTTTATTCTCTTAACTAAAGGGGTTGATTATACTACTGTTCTTGAGAATATCTTTCTAATTGTATTTCCCTTTCTCCATCTTGATTGCGATCTCAATTTTTGGATCCGGTTCTTCTCCCTCCTTTTGTATTTTCTAACATCGCTTTGGTGTCAACTGTGTTTGTTTATCCATCTGTTCAATTAGTTTCCAAATTCCTTGACTATGAGGTAGAGGACTTGTTGGCTTTTGGGAATAAGTGTGTTCTAGAATTGGTTTGAATATAATCTCCTTAATTCTTTTTAATGTAGTACAAATTTGTTTGTTTTCATCCCAAAAGGAAAATGTATGGATGGAGTCTTGTTGGAGCTCCTTCCAATCCTTAGTTTCTCCTTGTCTTTCTTGATCGATATACCAAGTTTGGACTATTGGTGTAAGGTTCCAATTGAATAATTAAATATAAATTCAATGGTTATAATCTCCATCTTTTCCCCATATATGGATGCAAATCTGAATATGTTCATTTGGGGTAGTTATTCCTTCATATTTGGGGATTAGATTGTATCACCTTCTTCTTTGAGGTATCAAGCCTTGATTAAGATCCAAAATGCTTGTGTGTATACCACCAGCATGTTGCATTACATACCAGAGTATCTTGAAGAGCGATGATCCTAATAGTTTCGATTTGGAATGTTCTTTCCATATCTTTAATATATTCTTTTATATCACTTACTGATTTGATGTTAGGATCTAGGATTGTTGCACGTGAATAATAACTTATTACAATGATTAAATTAAAGGTCTTAAAAATGTAATTGAAAGGCTTAATTTCAAATGTAATTGAAATTCTTAATTTCAAATGCTCGAAAAGACATCTAAATGATTAATGAAAACAACAAAAATTGAGAAACTAGAAAGAGAAGATAAGACAACAAATTGATAACGGAGTTCACCAATTGGCTATGTCTCTGGGTCCCTCTCCAAAGAGTGACCAATCCTTCAATTCTGCTCCAAGAAATCTTTACAAAGTCTCCTCGATTGATGAGGAAGATGAATTTTTATTATCTCCTTCAAGTACAATGATTATGGCATCAATCACCTACTTCACCTGCACAAAGAGCTCACTTCCTCTAATTTCTTCAATTTCTCTCCTAATTTTCATTACCCTTACAAAGCCAAATATCCCCTTTATATACACCTTTACATGCCTATTAAGGGTTAACAATAATATTTTTCCCGTATTGCCCATATCTCCAATTTTGAGATAAAAAATCTTTAAATTATGGCTTATATTCATGAGCCATATAAAACCCCCCTTTAAAAATATTTTAATATCTCTATGTACAGAGATAAATCCTTGGAAATAACCTTCTCCCTTTACTTAATGGCCCTTATAATTTCAGGCTTACAATATCCTTTTGCAAAAATATCATTCCTAAATAATAGCTCTTATATTTTTGAGCCCTGCAAAAATAATCTTTACAAATAATTCCCTTAGAAACTTCCCGTAAACTCATGGCTCTTGTATTTTGGAGACTTTACAAAAATAATGTTTACAATCTTTAAAACCCTTATTTATTTTAAAATATCTTTTATGAAAATATTTTTTGATATTTTAAGCCCTTAAAAATCTCATTTAAATTCCTTAAAATCTTTTAAAATCCTCTAAAATATTTTAAGATCCTTAAAAATATTTAAGAATCTTTAAAAATATTTAAAAATCCCCTTAAAAATCTTGTAGTATGGGCTTTTAAAATTTAAAAGGTTTAATAATTTAAATATAAGGGAATTCGGCTTTTAAATTCTATTTTAAATAGCCATGTCATCACCACATCATCTGCACTACCATGTGTCACTTTTTTTTTAACTTGCCACATGTCAAAATTTGGTGATGCCATGTCTACATTTGTACCTGGTCAACGCATTTTTCTTCACAACTTTGACTGGCCATAACTTTCACGTACAAAACACTTCAATATTTTACGACAAGTATCCACCTAGATCAATCCTCCCCAGTGGAGAGCTTTTGGACCTCCAAAAGTTACTTTTATTCATAATTTAAGTTAGAGCATGGCCTCCCTACTTATCTTGTATCACCTGTGCATTTGTACACCTAGCTCATCACTACAATCAAGATTGCAACAATATTGTTGAACATACATCATTCTATCATTTCCAAAAGCATATACATCAACTGTTACAACCATTAACCAATAAACATTGAATAATATCAAGTTGAATAAAAATGTAGATACAAAATTGAATGAAGCAACAACATGTCTTTCACAACTGGAACATTTTTACCCAAGGGAACATCTAAATTCCCAACCATAAGTTGAGGACTTGGACCGTCAATGCTTTCGTTTACTATTTCCTCATGTTGTACTATTGGTGTATCTTGCGACATCTGATCATGATTAGCCTTGATTTCTTCAAGTTCATGTCTAGAACGACCTGACTTGATAGACATAAGAGACAAATATTTACTTGCATTAATCACCCTTTTCAACTACCTTGTGTTTGCAAAAGATCTACTAGTCTTGATTCTATGTGAATGTACAATATATCTGATACCATCTTTAAACAAATGATAATGATTAAATTCCATGTAGAAATTAGCTTTTTGATCATACAAATACGGGCTACCCAACACTATCCCACATACATCTAGTGGAACCACATCAAACTGCAGCTCATCAACATACTTACTTGTGATTGTGAATCTTAAAGTGCATTGCCTTGTTACTTGCAATTCATTGTTTTCTTAAACCCAACCTAGTGGATAAGGCCTCTGATGTGATGTAGTTTTCGATCCCAAATTCCTTACAACATTTTCTAAGATTAGGTTAAGTTGAGACCCACTATCTATGAGCGTATCAATTTTAGTGTGCTTAGCAACAACCCTTATGTGAAATAGCTCATTTCTTTTCTTATCTTCAAGGACATCATAAACTTGAGAAGTAGAAGCACAACTAGAAACATAAACATTGGTATTAGAAGCCTTACCTTTCAATCTCATTATTGTTATCTTAGTTTCATCTTCAAACCCTGAACCAAGATCCATAACAACATTTGCGGCCTCCTTCTTACCTTTTTGTTTAAGAACCCATTTTGGCTTCAATTCTAGATGCAACTCCCAACAATGATCTTCATCATGACCTTTCCTGTCACAATGAGATCATGTGAGCTTATCATCCTTCTTTTTAATGGTAGTTGTCTTCTTTCCCTTTCTTGTATCTTCAGACTTAGATGGCTTCTTGTCAAAATTTTCATCAAAATGATTCTTACCCCTTGACTCTAGGTGAGTGGCTTGGACACATAATTCATCTAGATTACTAGGATTCAACATTAGAATAATATGTCCTAGGTAAGAATGAAAACAACCTATGTACTTAAGCAGTGTATCCTGAGTATACAATGAAACATTCAAAGCAATAACTCGTTTCCTAAACTCATGGGTGTAATCCTGGACATACTGGCCCTTAGCTTGCCTAAATGTTTTCCAATTCATTGTCAATTGCTGCATATAACCTAAAGGGTAAACCGCTTTTTGAGGGAAGCAACAAATTCCATCCAAGTCATACCAACATTACCATGGTGAGCAATTTTTTCCCAAGTCCTACTCTCCCACCAGGTGAGAGTTGTTCCTCCCAACCAGAGAGTAGTTAATTGGATCCTAGAAGCATCTTTTACTAGGCCTTGAATCCTACAATACACTTCTACCTGTTGGATCCAATCATCTAACTTTTTGGCATCCAATTCCCCACAATACTTAGGTAACTCAAATTTTACATCTAACTTAATAATAGGTTTAGATGTGCTCTTGAAAGGATTAACAAAAGTAGAATAAGAAGGAGAAGAAGGGGGATAAGAATAAGAAGAAGATGGAGGTGATTTGAAGGTCTTCACTAGCTCCTGATTGTTTCTTCTTATCTTTGTGCTCTTCATAATCTTCCTCCTTTGATGTATTTCCTTCTTTGGATTTCTTTGGATTTCTTCTGATCTTGTCTTTCTTTGTAGAGCACCTCCATTATGGCCTTCATATCAAGGAATTCTTTCCATAAGTCTCTTTCATCGAGCTCTGAGATTTCATGTTCAATTGCAATCTCTGACATTTTTGATGGAGAGGAATTTCGCTTCCCGATCTCGGGATTATACATTGCGAGTATGCCTTCACCTTGTTGGCTCTTTGATCTTGTTATCATTCACCTCTGCAAGCACCAATCACAACAAAGCTCTGATACCACTTGATCTGATGTTAGGATCTAGGACTGTTGCACGTGACTAATAATTTATTACAACGATTAAATTGAAGGTCTTAAAAATGTAATTGAAAGGCTTAATTTCAAATGCTTGAAAAGACATCTAAATGATTAATAAAAACAACATAAATTGAGAAACTAGAAAGAGAAGATAAGATAGAAAATTGATAACGGAGTTCACTAATTGGCTACGTCTCCAGGTCCCTCTCCAAAAAGTGATCGATCCTTCAATTCTGCTCCAAGAAATCTTTACAAAGTCTCCTCAATCGATGAGGAAGATGAAAAGAAAATATCTCCTTCAAGTACAAGCATTATGGAATCAATCAGCTAATTCACCTACACAGAGAGCTCACTTCCTCTGATTTCCTCAATTTCTCTCCTAATTTTCATTACCCTTACAAAGCTAAATATCCCCTTTATATACACCTTTACATGCCAATTAAGGGTTAACAATAATATTTTTCCCGTATTGCCCATGTCTCCAATTTTGAGATAAAAAATCTTTAAATTATAGCTTATATTCACCCCCCTTTAAAAATATTTTAATATCTCTATTTACAGAGATAAATCCTCAGAAATAGCCTTGTCCCTTTAATTCATGGCCCTTATAATTTCAGGCTTACAATATCTTTTTGCAAAAATATTGTTCCTAAATAATAGGTCTTATATTTTTGAGCCTTACAAAAATAATCTTTACAAATAATTCCCTTAGAAACTTCCCATAAACTCATGACTCTTGTATTTTGGAGACTTTACAAAAATAATGTTTACAATCTTTAAAACCCTTATTTGTTTTAAAATATCTTTTATGAAAATATTTTTTGATATTTTAAGCCCTTAAAAATCTCATTTAAATTCCTTAAAATCTTTTAAAATCCTCTAAAAATATTTTAAGATCCCTAAAAATCTTTAAAAATCCCCTTAAAAATCTCATAGTATGGGCTTTTAAAACTTAAAAGGTTTAATAATTTAAATATAAGGGAATTCAACTTTTAAATTCTATTTTAAATAGCCATGTCGTCACCACATCATCTGCACCTATCATGTGTCACTTTTTTTAACCTGCCACTTGTCAAACTTTGGTGATGCCACATCTATATTTGTACCTGGTCAACACATTTCTCTTCACAACTTTGACTGGCCATAACTTTCATGTACGAACTCGGATTTGGTCCATTCAAAATGCGTTGAAAATCTCTTAACAAGATATTCGACATGGTGATGAAGTATGGAGCATATGGAGCACTTCAATTTTTGACAACAAGTATCCACCTGGATCACTTACTCTATAAAACCTTGGTAGCTTAATATGTGAGATCCCCCTTTGGATGTGGTTGATGTGTTTTGGATTGCCTGTCCTTTTTTATTATTCTTTTTTAGATGTAGTGGGTGAGTGGATTTGTATAATGAATACCCTTCTGAATCCATATTATTCTATATTTTAGTGATACAAAAGTCTAAGTTTTGGAAATAGAATAAACTGGCCATATTCTTTTTCCTTCTACGTAAATTTTATCTTCTTTTTCTCCTAGTGGAATGTGAAATATGTTATTATCATCCACAAAATAAATCTCTTCTTTTCTAGAGTTTATTATCCCATTAAAATTCATAAATCATATCAATCCTAATAAGGATTTGAAGGTATTAAAAGGTTCCTTCATCTCAACAACTTCAAAATCAACAATTTGTATAATTCTTTTTATGTTTACCTCCACATTTTCCCATGTGCCTAATGTCTCCATACCAAAATTGTCTACTAAATTAATGTTCATCAATGTTCTAATGAGCTTAGGTCTACTTAGCCTCTCCCAAGTGGTTGCCAAAATGATATTTAGGTCCACACCTAGGTCTACCATGAATGTTTGACTTTATTGTTATTAAGATTTATGGTGATTAATAGAGGACCATTCTTCTAATTCCGGTCTTCTGCTATTTGGTAAACTTGTTACTTTTGTTTATTCCAATATTTCCCCAGTTGTTTCGGTATCACTAGAATATTTTTCTACTGGTCTAAGGATGCTAAGTTTTTCAACATCATTAATTCTTCTAAAAAATAGGCTATTTTATCATTTTGTTGTTGCCTAATTTGTTGTTTTGGTTTCTCCACTATCTTATCATGTGGTTGCTTATTTGGTTGGAAGTAATCATAGTCCTCTTCTTTTGGTTCTAATTCTTCAGAAATTTTTTCAATTTACCTTTCATATCTTTCGAGATCTATTCATTGTCCAGTTAATACTACAAATTTGTTCTTCTTTGTTCTGGATTTCTTCTTTTTGTTTGTTTGTGGTGGTTGATCATATCCAAAATAATCTTCATTTGATGTGCTTGATGACAAGTTATTTGTTCTTTGGTAGCTTTTGAATCCTTGTGGTACTCTTCTAATTACTTTGGCTCCTTTATTTTCTTGTAGATCATTACTTTTGGAATATTTTGTTGAGTGCACAAAACAACTGAGCGGGGGGTGAATAAATTGTACAATAAAACACTAAAATCCTCATTAAAATTTAGATTTGCATTAATCCTTAAATCCTTAACAACCTTTAAGCCCTTATCATGTATTGACATAATATAAACATGAGAAACAATAATACAAACACATCCATACACATGAGAACACTAGATTTACGTGGAAAACCTAAGAAGGGAAAAACTAGGATGAGGATTAGCTCACAATATAAAGTAATCGCAACATCAAATACAATAGGCTCACTATCAGAGGGATCATTGCCCAAAACAAAGAAGGGTTCACTGCCAGATTAGAAGGAAGAAGATAGAAGATTTTTACAATGAGAAAGCTATCTCAAAGCAACATAAAAGATCCACCACTACTTCACCAAAATATTCACAATCTCTCTATAGAATGTAGACACATTTTTCTCATTGATTCTAGTTGTCTTTGGCATTAAATTTCACACTAAATTTCATATTTTTCACTTCACATCTCAAAACTTTGCATCATACTCACTACACACACATCTTTCATCAATTCATCACACATGTATACCATCCTTAACCTTGAAAGCAATCTACAAGGTTGGTTGTGCACCTCAAATATGCAAATTTAAATTAGGTTGACACTAAAATATTCTTGCGATGGAGAGGAATGAAGGTGGACCATAACACACCTTAACTCAGACCTAAATCCACATATACATTCCATTCCACTCTTCCACAAACATCGAAGCATATACACAATTAGTGTAAACACCCAAGGTCGATTGAACCTGTGTCAACACCATTAAACATTTAGTTCATGCTTCCTCAAATCCAAAGATGACTCACAGACTACACACAACACTTAAACATAATCTAGAATATTCCATCGACACCTTGAAATCCAAAAAATCCTTCGCATTAACACAAACTTGAAGAACATAATCATTTTGTACACTCAATTAACCTTCCACACACTGTAACACATGAAATCAACCTTACAAAGCACCAAAACTCAAAAAAATTATACTGAATATAGATATGAATAATATAGGCTCACTTCCAAATCCACAAAACCAAAAACCACAATGCGGAGAAATGTGGAGCAAAATCATTTCTCTTAGACAACACTGCTTCACAGTTCACACACTGGTGAACACAACTTCTTCTATCAAACAATCCAAAACATGAAACTCTGGATATAACATCTCTAAACACCTCATATCAACATATATGAACCACACAAGCATATCTTCAACCATGAAGAAGTCCGGAGCAAAACACTGATCACTACTTTTCCACACTAAACACTCTTTACCACACTGTTTCCTCTTTTATTCATTTTTTTCTCAAAAGCACTTGGAAACCAAGCACCACAAACAACATCTCAACATTTGCAATACCTTCTAATCAACACCAAACTAATTGTAATATAACAACTCAAACATACTAATGGTTGAAATGTCCTCAACCACATGCTCATCAAAGCAACACTAGAGGTTGACATCAATGGGACTACTAATGACAACATAATGCAACTAGTCAAAGCATCTCCTTAGGTTGACATCAATGACAACAAAAAATTACAACACATGTTGTATGATAGTATTTTTGTACTTAATCATATCTAAATATATCATGTGAATCATCTCCACAAAAAGGACATTTCTTCTTTTCTCTACCTAACATTTTGTGGTAGAATGACCTAGTTTTTTGTAGTTGTAACATGTGACATCACTTCTCTGGTGGGTGTTTCTACCACATCCTCTTCCTCCTCTATAATTCTATTGTTTATTATCTCCCATGTAATATTTGGGTGGTTTATTTTGTAATGCATATGCACTTCTATTGTCTCTCAATGGTGGTTGTCTATAACCTGCATCATTTAGAGGTCTTTCTGCTAGTCCCTTAACATATGCCATATTCCTGTTTATGTTTGTGTCATAGTTATGGTTCATAGGACATTTAGGGTCAAGATGGTTCTTGGTGTTCTAAAATTGAAATTTATTTGCACGATAGTCCTTAGTGAGGTGACTATCCCATTCTTGGAAAGTTCCATAGTAGAGTGGGTTTGTCTTAGCCAGTACTATCTTTAATTCTACATGTAATGTGACTGTCGTTCTTTATATGTGTGCTTTAGGATAATCATTTTGGAGGTGACCTTCTCTTGAGTAGTATGTGTACCAAATTTCTTTATTTTTCTTTATTTATCCCCTTGCTAAAATTAATTTATGTATGGTTGGTTATTCTACTGCTTGTTTAACTTCCCAATATTTTCCTTTATATCATCTTTATGAGGTTTGCATTAGATCTGGGCTTCAATTTAGTATGCCATGGTGATTATGTATGTATAGGTATTGAATATTCTTCCATCCAAAGCTACTCTTATATCTTTTTTCAATTCAAAAATGAACCATTCTATATTTTGTTGCTCAGTGAGGGGTTCTTCCAATTTGCAGTAGACTTCTTTAAATCTTTTATCATATGCTTTTACTAATTCTTCTTCTCCTTGGACTATGTCCCTCATTTTTCTCACACTTTTTATTGGGATATATAGGGTGTCAATTTTTTCTAGGAAATCTTGTTTCACCTCATTCTAGTTTTTCCCATATTTTGGATAAGTCTTTTCATACTAGTTTGGAACTTCTTTCCTCACTGAAGAGACAAAGTCGAGTAGTCTTGGTTTATCTTCATCAATATCCTATCTTTCCCATAATGATTCTAATAATAATATATTCTCTACGACTTATTTTGTGTCTCTTCCAAACACTAGGATCTTGATTGATGATTCCATATTGTTTTTACTACTTCTACTTTCAAATTTCCAGATTTATGGACTAGGCTTTTCTTCTTTCTCTTTCTTTACTTTTTTCACTGTATAGGGTTTTTGTTCTCCACCCTTGTCTCTTGCTAATTTTATGTCAAAGTATTATTTTCCAAGTATCCCTTCCCACTCTACTTCCTTTCCTTTTTTTTAATTTTCTTGCCTTGTGGTATCTCTTCTTTCAAAATTCTTTAAATTTTATACGACTAAGAGGATGGATCCTGGCTGGGGGGGTTGTGATTCTTCACGATATCTTTTCACTTTCTTATTTGTCAGTGTCATTTTATTTGTTTGTAAACATAACCCTTTACCCAAATTCAATCTATTCTCTTTATTTTTCCTTATTTCTTCTTTTTTTGTTTCCTTGCCTTGCGGTATCTCTTCTTTCAAAATTCTTTGAATTTTATACAACTGAGAGGATGGATCCTGGTCAGGGGGTTGTGATTCTTCAATGTATTTTTTCACTTTCTTATTTGTCAGTGTCATTTGATTTGTTTGTAAACATAACTCTTTACCCAAATTCAATCTATTCTCTTTATTTTTCCTTATTTATTCTATTGACTAACTCTTCTAAATATTTTTCTTGAATTGATGGAGTGTTCTCTAGAATTTTATAAACTCCATAAATCTATTATCTATGTTAATAGTTAGGTTTGATGGGTTTGGTCTTTAAAATTTTGTGATAATAATGGAGTCTTTGTATTGTTGCAAGGCCCTAATAACAATCTTCTAGATTCCCCATAATCATTAATATTCTTCATCATACTAGTTATAAATTATCCTACTTGTTTTGTGTAGTGTACCGACACTCTACTGATCTGTTTTTCACTTGAGTTTCATAGGTTTGATTTTGTTTTGGTTTAATTTCTCTTTTTGTGCTTCTGAGTTTGTTTGCTAGAAATACTAGAATGATACAAAAGAGCATATGCATACCATGAAAGCTTCGAATAAACTAAGCTAATGGAATAACTTGAGTACATTGCTCATTTCAATGTCTAAATATAGTTTCTTCATTACATAATAAGGAACTTACAACATATGACTTACATTAGATTTCAAGCTAACAATATCTTAGACTGCATTTTAACTTACAACCAAACATCACTGTGAATAGTGACTTGCTACAGTACCCGCGCCCAAAGAAATGTTGATTTCTCTTGATAGACGAGCTTCACTTTGCATGGCAAGCTTTCTAAGACAAGGGCGCCCCTTTTTGGAAAGATTGCAGCCACCAAGGAAAGGCGTTTTATTTCCTTTTGCTGTTACAAACCCTCAAGAAAACACAGCTGGTTGTAGCTTTCAAAATCAGCTCCAAAACTCCATGAAAAGTGAGCAGCTCTCGTACTAACGTGATTGAAGACTATGGTAGTCCAAACCCCTTTGAAAATGGCTCAAATAAACTGTGAACAACAACTTGTGTCTCCAAAAGAAGCCACCAAAAATCGATCAGCAACTTTAAGCTGGTGTTTCACACCCTCAAGCAGCTCCAAACGAAGAACCAAGACCCACCAGGCTCACCCACTACAAGAAATCAGGAAACCCTAGTTTCCTTCTTCCTCCAAAGCAACACTTCCAAGTTTATTCAAGCTAAAATCATTCATCCATGAAGCAATTCGAATTTCCTCTCTTTCCTTTTATAAATTTACAAAGGAAACACTATTCATTAAAGTGAACACTATTCACTTAAGTTATAACATTTTTCACTTTAGTAATGAATAGTAACTTAAAAATAGAAAGTGACCCCTTCCTTTTAAAGACACATGGTCCCTAGGCTGAGGATGGTGAAATAAAAGGTGAGTATCATTAATTTAAGCACAAGTATCATGCCAAATGCAACAATTCACCCCGCCACCATACTCCAGAGATCAACACCGAGATTTGACGACCAAGTGCCTGTCCAAGAAACCCTCTATCCAGAACTATTAGCCTATGAGGGTCAGGAAAATAGGTTAATCCCCCAACTCTGATGCTCGTGAAAAAGGGGACATTACATTTTGAACATAATTATGAACTTTTTGGAAAATTTCATTCTTCTTTTCTATATTCTTCTCCATTTTCCTTGGCAACACCCCCTTTGATGTGCTTATCAACACCCTCATTGACATGCTCAATTCTCATTCTCTCTGCAATTTCCATTCTTTTGCAATATATTTCTTGACTCTCAATCCTCCATTTTTATCTTGTCTCTTCTCCACTTGATCTTGTCATGTTTATTTTTCTTGTGAATTTAAGTTGTTCTCTAACCTTTCTTGAAGTTGTCTTATCTCCTTTTGTCATGGGTGTGATTAATTTGGAGTTTCATTAATCCTTTTATTGTTTCCCATATTTGGTAGTTTTTCTTTATTGGTCACATCTCTTCGAGGATCCCTTCTATAATCTCTCCCCCTTTCCATTCTCCATCCCCTTTGTGCCTAAACCCCTCTCACAAGGTAAGCACCAAGAGGATAGTTCTACAAAAAAAATTACTATCTTTGATTTTATTTTCTCTCCCTATGTCTAATTTTAGATTTGTTTTATTTTTTTGGGTGTTGCTATCCCTTAAATTACATAATCAAGGTCCCAAAAGTGGAACATTGTTAGCAATAAATCTAGAGAAACAAAGATCGAAGTTTTAAACCCCAATTACTTTCTAAGTGTTGTAGTTTATACCCCAGACTCGGTAATATAAAGGGTAAACACCAATTGACTCAAACACATGATGAACTAAATAAATATTCATTAACTAACAAATAACATCATCTCGATAGAATTTCAGTAGTCATCATATTAATCATATTCAAAAGAGTATAATATATCTTCCCTACACTCTGTTGGGAAAATGTGTCTCAACCTTGCAATTATATAAAGGTTATTATTGATAGGATATATATATGAATATATATATATATATATATATATATATATATATATATATATTTCTTAATTACAATGATAGGTGTAATATACAATGATAGCAAGGGGAGGAGTGGGATGCATGTAAAAAAAGATGTTCTTTTTCAAAAAACTCCTAAAATGGTCGATATACATTAAATAAATGATACATTATAAATCTAAACCATTAATTATTAGGTTTTGGATCTAACGGTCGATATTTTGTTGGCATGTCTTGCCTTAGAAGGTAAATCTATTTTATAAGGGCGTTGTACTGCGATTATAGGCAGTGATGTATTTTGAGAGTCTAATAGTGATCGTGTTGTCTTTGGATCTCTGGTTGGTGATACTCTTGCGAGAAGCTAGCTCTGCAAGTATATTGTAATCTTTGTGATTTCTAAATAATATATTGAGTGGCTTTTGGAGTGTGGGGTTTCTCTCCTGAAAGGGTTTATCCCATGTAAATCATTGTGTTGTGGTATGTGTAATATTTATGTTTAAGTTTCTAAAACTATTAAATATCTATAAATTTTTGCATTATTCTCCTCTCAAGATTAGTGAAGGAAGCTATTCCACTACCTTAGCTTTCTTACAAGTGGTATCAGAGCCTGATCACCTTTGGTTTCAGTTGTGGGTTGTTGGGTTTTTTGAACTAATCCAGTTTTGAGTGGGAGCTTGTGCAGAAGATACTTTGTGATCTTGTTGCATGAATTTTTAGATGGCAAGTTCATCAGGGAGAATAGAGGTGGATAATTTATTTGGAAATAGTTTTGAGATATGAAAGCTGAAGATGGAGGATTTGTTGATAGATCAAGATCTTTGGGATGTTGTTGATGAGAATATTTCAAGGCCTATAGATCCTAATCAGGTTGTTCAATATGATGTTATGGACCATAAAGCTAAGGGTCTAATCAGATTGTGCCTTGAAGACTCTATTTTAATTAATGTCCATGAAGATACCTTTGCACATAAACTATGGAAGAAACTTGGTGAGATGTATCGGGACAAATATTTAGTGAACAATATTTTCTTGAGGAAGAAGTTGTATTCCTTGAGAATGGAAGAGGGTGGACAAATCATAAACCACCTGTAAGAATTCAATATATTGGTGGCTCAATTGGCATCAGTTGGTGTCAAAATGGATGAGGAGGAGAAATGTCAGATCTTAGTTTGTTCTTTGCTTGATTCATGAGATTCTCTTGTTATGGCTATTGGGAGTACTTATGTAATTTTGAAGACTAAAGATGTGGTGGGTTCTTTTCTTTCTGAAGAGATGAGGAGGAAGGTATCCATCACTGCCAAGGAGGCCCTAAATGTTCATGGAATACCTAAGGAAAATGGTAAGAAAAATGAGAAGTGTGACAAATCCAAGTGCAAGGGGAGATCTAAATCTTCTAGAAAGTCCAAAGTTATTTGTTGGAACTACGATAAGCCTGAACATGTTTGTAAGGAATGCAAAGAAGAAAAGAAGAAGATAAATGAGAGATTTGATTTTGATTATGAGTCTGAGAAGGAATATGGTGATGCATTCATTACAAATTTCACAACTCATGCAAGTAATGATGCATGGTTAATCGACTCATGTGCATCTTTCCATATGACCTTAATAGAGATTAGTTTTTTGAATATGAAGAATTTTATGGAGGTAAAGTGTACTTAGGTGACGATTCTCATTTAGACATTGTTGTTAATGGTAAAGTTAAAATTAGGTTTCTTTATGGTAGAATAAAAAGGATTAATGGTGTGTTGCATATCCATTGTTTAGCAGAAAATTTGTTATCTGAGAGAAAACTAATAGATGCGGGTGTGCAGGTAGTATTTTTTGATGTAGGATGCAAGATGGTTAGAGGTGCTATGGTGATTGATAGAGGTGTTGGATATGGCACATTGTATAAACTTGATGCATGCACTATTGAGTGCAATAGAACTTTCATGAAAAACAAGTTTGTGGAAGAAGTGAGGGTTTCTCCTTTAGCATATGGTCATGGCTTTTGGGTACCCAAGGGTGATCTTTCTTTTGAATCAAAGTTACCTACATAGAAAACTATGTTATGATACTAGAGACTTGGCCATATTGGAGAAATGGTCTAAGGACCTTGAACAATAAAAAACTTGTTGAAGGTTTGTCTAATTGTAATCTTGAATTCAATTTCTATGAGCATTGCATTTATGGAAAATAAAACCGCGTTCAATTTTGCTCAAGTTCTCATAAATATTGTGGTGTATTGGATCTTATTCATTCTAGTGTGTTTGGTTTTGTAGATGTTCCTTCAATTGGTAAATCCACATATTATGTTTTATTTATTGATTAGTATAGTAGAAGGACATGGGCATATTTATTAAAGAGTAAATTTGAAATTTTCAGTCAATTTAAAGAATTTAAAGCAATGGTTGAGTTGCAAACTGGAAAGAAAATAATTTTTTTCAGGACTAATAGTGGCGGTGAATTTTTCTGTAATGATTTTGATAGATTTTGGTATTCATAGACAAAATACAACTCTATATTCTCCACAACAAAATGGAGTTGCAAAAAGAATGAACAAGACACTAATGGAGAAGGCTAGGAGTATGTTGAGTTGTGCTGGCCTAGAACAAAGGTTTTGGGTTGAAGATGTTTCCACTACATGTTACCTGATTAATAGGTCTCCTACATAAGCTCTTGTTGATAAGATGCATTTAGAGGCATGGTCGGGTTGCAAGCCTTCATTAAGACATCTTAGAGTTTTTGATTGAGAGGCATATCCACATGTGCCAAAAGATAAGTGAACAAAGTTGGAGAACAAGGTTGTGAAATGTATCTTCATCAGATATAGTTATGGTGTGAAAAGATACAAGCTTTGGGATCCTATTGCACAAAAGGTAATATATAGTAGAAGTGTTATTCTTAGAGAAACTAAGCCTTCTTCTATTACATTGTAGCCAAAACAAAGAAAATAGGAAGATGTGATTCAATTTCCTTCTACACTTGAGAAAGTTGAATCAAGGCCCATGGATAAACAAGAAGTCGAGGAGATCTTATCTAGCTCTGAATCTTCAAAAGAGGAGGAAGAACCTCCAACTCAACTTGTTTGTAGGTCTACAAGGTATAGATAACCACTTGAAAGGTATTCACCTAATGATTGGAGATGTATATTTGCTTTGAATACTAACATGGATGAACCCAAATATGAAGAAGAGGCATTAGGTATGAATGATGCAGAATCCTAGAATATTCCTATGGATGAAGAAATGAAATCTTTGAAAAATAATGATACATGGGATCTTGTACCATTTCCTAAAGGATGGGAACCTGTTGGTTGCAAATGGGCGTTCAAGAAAAAGATTGGTTCAGATGGAGGTATTGAGAACTACAAAGCAAGGTTGGTTGTGAAAGGCTACTCTCAAGTTGAGGGTGTTGATTATGGTGAGATATTTTATCTTGTTGCAAAAATAACTTCCATTCAATTTTTGCTTGCTATTGTTGCTACTTATGATTTAGAGGTTGAGAAAATGGATGTGAAAATTGCTTTCCTTTATGGTGACTTGGAGGAGGATATTTATATGACACAACTAGAGCACTATGTGGTGAAAGGTAAAAGTAAATTGGTTTAAAAATAGAATAAATCTTTGTATGGCTTAAAATAGAGTCCTAGGATGTGGCTCCAGAAATTTGATACGTTGTGTTTGGGATTTGAGAATTCTAAATTAGATCATTGTGTTAATTATAAAATTGATGGTGATCATTTCCTATTTATTGAATTATATGTTGATGATATGTTATTATTAACAAAGAGAAAAGTATAATTTCAGAATTGAAATCTCAACTTGCTGCTAAATTTGAAATGAAAGATCTTGGTGCAACTAGACACTTTCTTGGGATGGAAATTAAAAGAGATAGAGTAAACAAAAAGCTATGGCTTGGCCAAAGTAAGTATGTCAATTCAATTTTATAGAGATTTAACATGCAAGGTTGTAGACCATTATGTGTTCCCCTTTCTTTTGGAATAAAATTATCTATTTCAAATTATCCAACATCTCCATCAGAGATGGAAAACATGAGTAGAGTGCCTTACCAAAGTGCAGTTGGAAGTTTGATGTATACTATGGTTTGTACTAGACCAGGCATTTTCCAAGCAGTGGGAGTTCTTTCCAGATATATGTCTAATCCTGGTAGAGTTCATTGGGATGCAGTTAAAAGGGTCTTTAGATATTTGCACGATACCTTAGATTATTCCTTGTGTTATCATAGTAATGTGACTAAAGACAAGATTTCCTTTGATATTCATGGTTATGTGGATTAACACTAGGCAGGTGATATTGATAGCAAATGATCCACTAGTGCTTATATGTTTACTTTATTTGGTGGTGCAATTATGTGGATGATTAAGTAATAGGTTGTGGTTAATTTTTCCACTACTAAAGTAGAGTATATGAAAGCTACTCATGCTTGTAAATAAGCCATTTGGATTAAGAGACTATGTTCATATATTGGAATAAAACAAGGTGCATTGACAATTATTTCTGATAGTTAGAATGCAATATTTCTAGCCAAGAACTTGACATTTTATGCCAAGACCAAGCACATTGATGTATAGTATCATTTTGTTCGAGATATGGTCAGAGATGACATGGTGAAAATGGTTAAGATAGAGACTTTGATGAATGTTGATGATTATTTAACTAAGCTTGTGAGCAAAAAGAAGTTTAGATGGTGTTTAGAGACTACGGGTCTTTCAACCCCTAACAATTAAGATACAATGTTTAATCCCTCTCATTTCTCTTGCAAGGTGTTCGACAAGAGGGATATTTGCTGTGAAAATGTGTCTCAACCTTGCAATTATATAAAAGTTATTGTTGATTTGATATTGTTAGAGTAAAGGTTTTAACTTAATTGTGTTAATTAAGTTACATTTATTCCTCTCTTAAGATTTCACTTTAGTTTGCATTATGTGACATTTAATAATTATATTAATTATCAAATGTCCTCCTTTTTAGGGTTTCTTTTACGGTTACACAATCTCCTTTCATAAGGATTGATCATTGTATTTTTACACTCTCTAATTAATACATCTTTTCAGCTTTCAGAGCACCTTTGTTTTTTGTCTCCAATGTCTTCTTCAGTGACAGGGTATTTGCATGCAGGTGATCTTCGGGGTCTGTGAAGTTGGCTTTTACAACTTCTACATGGTATCAGAGCTCCAAACCTGGGGCTGCCTGTTCGGTTTTTGAAGATTTCAGATTACAGAGATTTTATTTCTGTGCAAGGGTTTCAAGCTACAACCGTTTTTTGCCAGATCAGAGGATTTGTCCATCATTTTTTGAGAGATTTTGACTTTTCTCTCTCAAACGGTGCATGCTAGTGCAAAACAGACTTCATGGTTGCGCTCAAAAGACCCAAAAACCCCTATTTTCATATAAAATTAGATAGGGTTTGCTGAAAATTGGTTTTTTGAGTTTTTGGGGTTTTCCAAAAATGCTGCCAAAAAAATCTGTACAAATGCCTCGATTTTTGTGCAAGCTTGCCTCAATTTTTGTGCCATATTTTTTTGGCATCTGAAACATTTTTGATTTGCCTCGATTTTTGTGCCATTTTGCCTCGATTTCTATGTCTTCTTGATTTCTGTGCTACCTCGATTTTCATGCCATGAAGTTTTGATGTATATTTTTCCAGTCAAAGTCAGATGATGATTTTTGCACTTCGGGAGACGTATCTTTTGCGTCTGGACTCCATTTTGCACAAACAAATAGGCGTTGGAAAGGTGTGTCAGTGCTCTTTCCAGATTTGTAGTCTATTTGATCAAAAAATTTACCAAGTATATTTTATTCAATTTTGTGTGTTTTTACACTTTGCGTAATTACTTGGACATTCTGGTACCTACATGGGATCTGTTTGTGTGGGATGGATTATGTTGATATGATTTATCATGGCTAAGAGTTTCAATTTCTGATTTTTTCATTTGAGTGAGTATAATGGGTTTTTCTACTCACCCTTCAGTTGTATTTCTGGATAAGGATAATTATGAGTCATGGACAAAGGGCATACTTACACATTGTAAGTGGCTCAATATTTTGCCTTATTTATATGATCTCATACCTACACCAGACACATCAAGGGGTTTATCAGCATGGGTTATTATTCGAGATCATATTGTAGGGGTTATTGGTTGTAGTGTTGATTTTGACACTTTGTGTGCTTTATCCAACATTCGTTGTCCTCACACACTTTGGCAACATCTTTGGGAGATTTTTGGAGACCCTAATATCTCTCCATTCCCAAAGAATCCTGCTGCAGATTGTCTCATCCCTCTTGCAGATGTAGATTCCATACCTTATGATAATTGTACTCTAGAGGAGCTTGAGTATCTTACAGGTCTTGCATGTGCCGATGGTTCAGAGACTTGTATTCATGTTCCCACTCTTCAGACTGAGACTTCATCAGCATCTCCTGTTGTTCCTAATTCAGTGCAACAGGGCATCATTCACCTTCCAGACATAGCTATTTTGGACTCTTATCTTGCAGACATATCTTTCTTGTTTGTTGAGTCCTATATTGCATATTTGGAGGATTATTTTGAGGACATTCATCTCCTCTACCTTGATAGTCAGGTTATTATTGTACACCCACCATTATCAGTTTGGATTTGGCATCATTTGTTTCAGTTCCGACAATGAGATTCTTCAGCATCCTATCATGGCACACATCTTGAGACAGATTGGTTCATCACTCTTCATAGGGTTTCTTTGACATTGTCCTTTGGATCCGTTTCTTCCCAAGGGGAGGAATATCATCTGCTGCTTCAGGATCTCTTTTTGGATTCTACATCAGGCATCTACCATTGTGACATGATTTTCTTCATTGTGGGGGGGTCTTCTTCTCTCTTTCTATCTCTCCTATGGAGACCATTGTACATGTACTTATATGATAGAAGTTGTCTATGGGGGGTATCATGTAATCCACCTCCTATCCTTCTTTCATTAGTGCATTGTATTCCTTCTTTGCATTCTATTTTGGGGAGGATTTTTGTTCCCACGAGGTTTTCTCCTTTACCCCATTTCATTTAGTTTGCATTGCTTTTGTAAATGGGTACTTGATTAGGCATAGTTGTCGGGACCCATTTTTACTTTCATGCATTGTAGTTACCTTTGCTTTCTTGCACTTGTTTGTAGCTGCACTGTTGCTCATCTTAAGGGGGGGTGTTAGAGTAAAGGTTTTAACTTAATTGTGTTAATTAAGTTACATTTATTCCTCTCTTAAGATTTCACTTTAGTTTGCATTATGTGACATTTAATAATTATATTAATTATCAAATGTCCTCCTTTTTAGGGTTTCTTTTAGGGTTGCACAATCTCCTTTCATAAGGATTGATCATTGTATTTTTACACTCTCTGATTAATACATCTTTTCAGCTTTCAGAGCACCTTTGCTTTTTGTCTCCAATGTCTTCTTCAGTGACAGAGTATTTGCATGCAGGTGATCTTCGGGGTCTGTGAAGTTGGCTTTCACAACTTCTACATATATATATATATATTTCCTAGTTACACTGATATGTGTAATATACAATGGTAGCAAGGGGATGAGTGGGATGCATGTAAAGAATTTTTGTTAACCTTTTTAGAAAACTCCTAAAATGGTTGACATACATTAAATAAATGATACATTGTAAATATGGATTGTTAATTGTTAATTTTAGATCTGACGGTGGATATTTTGTTGGCATGTCTTGCCCTAGAAGGTAACTCTATTTTATGAGGGTGTTGTACTACGATTGTAGACATTGATGTATTTTGAGAGTTCGATAGCGGTCGTGTTGTCTCTGGATCTCTGGTTGGTGATACTCTTGTGAGAAGCTTGCTCTGCAAGTATATTGTAATATTTTTTATTTATGAATGATATATTGAGTGGCTTTTGGAGTGTGGGGTTTTTCTCCCGAAAGGGTTTTCCCCATGTAAATCATTGTGTTGTGGTATGCGTAATATTTATGTTTATTTCTATTTAAGTTTCTATAATTGTTAAAGATTTGTAAAGTTTTGTATTATTCTCCTCTCAAGATTAGTGTAAGAAGTTGTTCCACTACCTTAGCTTCCTTACACACTTTGCCTATCTCTGCCTTTCTTACATATAATCCTTATACCATTTACATACAACTTCATACAAAGATCTTACATATATATATATGGGATGGGATGTGACCCATCTATGCTACCCTAGTTTAGATGGTATCTTTATAATAGTAGGCTCCACAAGCTCTTTATGGTAAGATGTGGTATGTTTTTCTTGGTGATGTTTGTATTATTTTGCATTGCTAGTCTTTTTGGCTAACAGTTGGTTCGATGTCACATCATTGTACTTCATTGACGCCTTGGTACGTGTGGTACAAAATCATTTATTAAATCATAGTTTTAAATATATTTTTTGTTTTATTCATCACTGACAGAGCATGATTTAAAGCTTGAAGTGCTTGGTTGCAATTCACGGTCACATGACCTATAGGCGGCTTATGCCCCGAGCGACGTGGTTTTGGCCTGTTGCCTTTGCATCGTTGGTCTGCCTCTTGCTTGTTGCTCTGTTTGCAATAAGGCGACGGTCTTAATTTTTAACCCCTACAATCAGTGACAGGTCACATGGGTGACTACTGAATAAGCCCCACAGGGCTAAAATTTTGACCCTTGAAGGCCCAAATCAAGCATTTTTTCAAACTATCATAACTTGCAATATAGGAGCTCATTTTACACAAACAAGATATTGCCACAAAGATGGATTTTCCAATTTATAGTGGTATAAATTATTTTTCAAAATTTTGTTGTTTGGAGGTATTTATTACTATTTCAAGTTAGATCTCTTATTTGGATCTTCGAGCTCATAAATTTTTACCATTATCTCTTAATTTCATGATTCTTGTAGTGTTGGAAGGGTATTGAAAAGATCTATCATGCCATCCATGTATTTTTTCCTATTTTTTTGTCCTAGATATATCATGATTTTAGTTCTTACCCCAATGGGTTTCCTAGAGGTTACTTAGATATTTTGATAGTTGGGAGGGTACAATTTTGATCTTTGCACTTAATTTCAGTTATAAAACAATGTTGTATATCATGTTGCTTCATTCAGATTCCAAGGTTGCTCCATATTGAGAGTGTTCTAGTGTTCCTTGGCATCGAGATTGTTGTTGCTTTATCATGATTCCAAGTGTGAGTCCTTGAGTGACTCTAATAGAGTTTCTAGAATCAAAATTATCTTTCCTTTGCTTGCCTTGATTAAGGATGTCGATGCTACTCCACTAGTGTGCTTCCAGTGTTTCTTTGCAGTAGGTTATCTCATTGAGGGGGGGTTGAATGGTCTCTTCTTCATCTTTCTTATGGGGGTGTCTCTTTCCTTTAATGGGGATTTTCCTCTCATTATTCATGGAGAGCATTATTGAATATTTTCTCTCTTTTGGGGAGGAGTTTTATCCCACTAGGTTTTCTCCTTTTCTCCATTTGTGAGAGAATGTATTTTCATATGTACATGCATACCTAACATGGCCTTGTAAATAAGACCCATCTTTGTGTCATTTGCATAAGGAATCCCTAATTTGTACTTAAGAGGGGGGGGGGGGAGCGTTTGGTTTAAATAGGTGTTTTACCTATCTGGGTCCTATTTAAATGTTAAGTCCACTTAGGTCCTGGGAGGGAATATTTCTAGTTAGTGATAGTTGTTACTAGATCTTATCTTATCTTTTGGCATTTAATGCTTTTGTCCCAAGTCATTTAATATTTGTTGAGGTAGTTGTCTCATTGTATAGGATTAAGATACATGTCATGATCTTGTCTAATCCTATCTCACAACTTGCATTCATAAGCAAGGCATCATATGTATATTGTAATATTCAGTCTAACAATCTTGCATCCATAATCATAGCATGATATTTCTACCATTTCTCTCTTATGGAATTAATTACATTGTCTTGTAGGTGATCTTGGATTGTTGAAAATTTCACCATAAACTCCTACAACAAGAAAAAATGTAAAGAGATTTGAATTTTATGTACATAATCAATTGTAAGTGATAACTAAATCTTAAACAAAAATGTAATCGATAACTACTTTTTACATGTGATGTCTTAAATGAGTGTTGGGGTAAAGCACCTATGAAATCTCAAATTGTAATGTTAAAATGAACTACGTTCTTAATACTAAGTTATTTTTCTTAGCTTTAATCAAATGGTACAAAGGATTTAAATGAACACATAAGATTACAATTTAGTACTCGAGGAATGAATAAAAATCATGTCTTATAATGTTTGTGCACAACTTACCTTTATTCATAGTTTTATATGTGTATTTGTATTTTTCTTAGCACAATCTCATTCATCTATTAATTAGTGCATAAGATTTTAATGAGTGTTCCAAAACCTAACTTGCACTTCAGGAGATAAATATTTATATACCCATGCATAAGAATACTACAATGAAGAGAGCCAAACGAATGTGGTGCAAGAGAACATGGGTGAATGAGCAATCAACACCGTCCAAAAAACAAATCTTGTTTGTTTTGGTTTGGTTGGGAATCTCTTCCAATCTTCAAAGTCACTGTATCCTTATATTCGACCTCGCTCCATCATAAAATTTTGAAGGGTGAAAGGGAAAGTTTAAAAAGCAAGGACACTATATAATGGAAATAAAATGCATGGGTATAAAGAATAACTAATAGATGAAAAAATGTGTATACGTAGGTTGAATGGGTGGTACATGCTTAGTCTGCACATCCAAATACCCATTCAAATAAATAAGAATGTAGCAGTGAGGAGAAGGATGATAGTAGATAACAAAGGAGGGCGCTAACAAAAGTTCAAATTGCAGTTACAAAGAAATGATGCATGAAAAGTGAGTGAGGTCGTTAAAAGAATGAGATAAAGAGTCTTGCATAACAACATAAGCAACTAAAGGGGCCACACATAGATAGAAGATGTCTTGAGTTCTCGATCCCATCATGGAAAACCACGATGAATAGGTACGTATTGAATGTGGATCAACATGGAGAGGCATCACAGAAGAAGAGAGGACGTGCAACAATAAGTAAAAGGTCGATAAAATTTGGAAAGGCCAATATGCTCGATGAAGAGGTCAATATATTTGATGGAAGGCTGACAAACTTTATTAAAAGGTTGACAACCTTTGTGGAAGGTCGATAGGCAAGATAGGATCGGTCAAGGAAGGCTAAAAGACATCAAGTTGAAGTTTGAGAGGCACAACACTAAGGGAGAGGTCGATATGCAAAGAGAGGAGTCGACCATGAGATAAAAAATGAAGCTTAATTCAAGACTTGAGGAGGCTGTTGCAAAGAGAATGTGCATGTAAAGAGGCATGACTAGTAAAGGCGTGTATGCACAGTCTGTGAGAAGAGGGCGAAGGGGCTGCATGAGCAAATGAAATGGAGAGTGACACCTAAGTTGAAGAGGGGGTTGCGAGCTTTGTGTGGGGAATTTTAACTTGTGGAAAGAATGAAGGGGTGTTGAATTGGGAAAAGCTGAAAACAAGTCGAACTATGTATTTTGGTGATTACAATTTAAAGGTGCAGATTACAAAAAGGAGAAGTTGCACCATAGTTAATATATTCGCTACATTACAAAAGAAAATCACGAGGGAGATAAGGAGTGGCAAGATATATGTATACCGTGACATAAACTGGTGTAAACAAAGAAAGAAGAAGAAATTGTTGCTCAGAAGTTGACCAAGAGCAAGCGATTGGAGAGAGGTAGTGGAGTGAGGGGCAGATTTGGATGTCCAAGAAGTTTGAGGCCATGGAGGACCAATTATTGCAACTTATAGTTGAATTAATGAAATTGGATTTACCTACATTTGTTATTTGATGCATGATGAATTGAAGCAATTTTTCAGTTGTGATTTTACTTTGGTGTTTGCAAGTGAGTTGTTTAGCAGCTAGGGGAGTACCCTCTTACTTCAGAATGTAAGTGGATTGCAAATGGTTGGCACCAATCAACTATTAAGAATTGCATGTAGAAGATATCAATTAAATGTATATAAATATTAAACAAAGGAATTGAAAAATACACAGAAATAATAACAGCAAGAGACAATTTTAATGTGGTTCACCCAATCTTGAGCGACATCACCAACAAAGAGTCCAATTATTATTATCCATCAAATTGAACCGATTACAACCAACAATCCTTGCAACTCAATATTGATGTGAATGCTACAATACAATATCCACGAAAACCCTAACCCTTAGTTGTTTTATCAAGACTTATGTCAGTTACAAAATAGGGTTTTTTACGTCGTTCAATAGAAAAATAACTCTCGGTGCCTTTATAAAATAATAAAATTCATTTGAGATTTTAGGGGCACTGCCCCTCGACTCTGCCCTATATTGGGATAGGGAGCGTGCCAAGGGCGCTGCCCCTGGACCCTGCAAGGGGCACTACCCCTTGACCCCGTCTTGGGGGTGCAACCCCCAAACCCCCGTTAAATAATTTGGGGGGAAACCACATCGATAAAAGTGAGGAAAATTTAACTTCGAGTTTGATTAGGCTCCATATAACAACATCAACAAGCTTCCAAGCTTCCACTTTTAGCCTCTTGCACAACCATTGTAACACATTTATATCATTATCTCCAACATGTAGACTTTCATTTTTTACCATTGGTAGAGGTTTCATAATTTTAGGGAGGTTAATTATATTGATTAACTGGGTTCCTAAGGACATTCCCAATCACCAAATTTGCTCTAGACCTTCGATATATCTAATCTTGGGCATAATTTTTTTTTTAATATTTTAGTACTATATATTTGTTTTGTTAGATTGTATGGTTACTACATATTAACAAAGGTGTATAATTCTAAAAGTAGTTTGTAATGTAGATTGCAAATCCTAGTCTTAACATAAGGTTAAATTTATTTTCCAAAACTAATGTTTCAATTGTTAAAAAACTCCAATATCATTGCTTCTAAGAATATTTTGAATTCAATGCTTAAAAGTTTTATACTCTTTGATTCAATTTTGTTGAAGAAATAAAGTCAAAATCTTTCAATTTCATCATATAAAAAAATAATTATTTTAGATTTAGGTCAACAAATTATACATTTCAATTAATCAAATTGTCACATAAAAAGTGAAATTTTATTTATTTTAATGTGTGTGTTTAATTAAGCCAAATAAATAAATTAAATATGTATAAGAGAGTCTTAACATATGACCCACTTCAAGAACTAACTATTTGACAAGGCAATAGACTTTAGAAACACAAACTTAGAAATAGAAAAAAGATAGATGTCTAAGAACTTGATTTTACAATTTCACATGATTTTCAAAATCTATGGAAGTCTAAAACTTGCAAAGGTGATTATTTTTGTATGTATAATTTATTCTCTAAAGAGGATATATGATTACTTACAAAAATGGAGGTGAAACAAATAGAGAACAAGCCAATTTAATCATGTGAAAGAAAGAAAAAATAAATAAAATACAATTTTTTCTTTTAAATTGTATCACATATGAGCTCTAAATATTGTGATACATTTGTAATGAAAATCTAAGTTTGTTTATGTTTGGAATCAAAACATCCTACTAGACTACTTAGTCTTTCCCAAATGTATCAAATTCTTAAAATTAGATGAAATTTTTTAAGGATTTTTTTTAGGTTATTTATAGCATAAATCAAATAACCTATTCATAATTTGACTTGTAACACCAAAAATCTATAAGAAAACCTGTTAAAACAAATATTTAAAGAAGAATCTAACTCGATCAATCCCCTTGTTGGATTTTAAGTAATGGTCCATTGATAAATAAGATGGAAAATAATACTAAAAATAGATCTATGTCATGAGATTATACCAATTCAAAATATCAACCTTAAAAATCTAATGAGTAAGGGCAAAGGGAACAAATAAATAAAGCTAAAAAGTGGTGGGATTAGGAGGCAATGGAAATAAGTTAAATGGACTCAAGAGAAAAGGAAACTAACATGAAGACAAATGAGGATATAAATTAGAGATTTTGAGGGAAATGGGTAGGGTTAACAAAGAAAGTAGGAAGGATGTAGAAAATAGGAAGATTGAGATTTTAAAGAAGCAAGAATGGGGTGGGAGATGAAAAGATCAATCAAATGGCATCAATATGATATGAGTAGAAAGATGAAATGTATGAGGGTATAAATAAAATAACAAAAATAGGTTGGATCATATTTTAAAATGAATTGAAAAGGAGGTGAAAACTAGGATAAAAGATATTTTTTTAGAGTTAAAATAAGGCATGTAAGAGGGAAACAATAATGGATTCCAAACATTAAATAATTAATATGGATATAAAAAAGAATGAAACTGGGAGAAGAAAATAGAGGGGAAAATAGTTTTTGATCCTATCTAAAAATAAATTGGAAAGGAAGTGAAAAACTAAGTGTTTGATAGGAATAAGCAAGAGAGGGAGAGAGAGAAAATAAGTCAAATGAATTCCACATGCAATAACATGGGTATGGATTTGAAGAGGAATGGAATGAGAAGTGGAAACTAGAAAAAATAGATTGAGATCAAACCTAAAAATGAATTAAAGGGGAGAATGAAAAGTACAAAAAAAAAACTATAATTTTGAAAGAGAAATTAGGAAAGAAAAAGGAGAAGAAATATGGAATGAGAAAAGAGAGAAAGAGAGTTTCACTATAATTATATCAAACCTATAAAGGGATATAAAAGGAATCTAAAATCTCTATGACATTGATTACATAAGAGACTAATGCTCCAATAATCCAAAAGCTCCTAAAATTGCTTCAATAAGGCTCCGTAAGAACAAATTGATAAAGGAATTGTAAGCTCACATGTGTTGAAATGAGAGATATGAGAGGTCCTTTCATAGATTTTTGAATGGAAGGTGAGGTAATGAGATAGTTTTTTAAATTAAAAAAAATGAAAAATTATAATTAAAATGAGGGTTAAAGGTTTAAGAAAAAGGCTAAAAGTAAGGAGAAAATAAATAAATAGTGAAATAGAATTAATGAATAATGAGATTCAAGAGGGTAAGGAGGTCATAAGAAAAGATAATAGTGACTTAAGAAAGGGAGAAAGAGCTAAAATGTGGCAAAAAAAAGAAGTCAAAATGGGAAAGATGCTAACTAGACATAAAATCATAATAATGAAATCATAGAGTATGCAATTTTTGTTATGAAACAAATATTCACACAAAATGATTTAAAATAATTATTATCTACTATTTACATTATCAATTGAAAATAAAATAGATTTAACATTGTTTCCTCTCCATATCTTGTTTGCATGGTTGAAATTGTATGAAAAAAGAAGATAATTTTAGTTTTGTTAATTGATTTAGCTTAGCAAAATGCAAACTCTATTTACTATTTTGCATATCTTAAAAAGAAAGCAAGAGAAAAAAGAAGGAATTTTTTCATTTAAATTGAACACACTTGTATTAATTATTTTTTATTTGATTAGTAAGTTCATTCAAATTGAAAAAGCTATCTATTAATTTAGGTTTAATTACTATTCAAGTATTATTAGTTCAATTGATTAATTTATTTAATTCACATAAATGACTAAAACTTCAAAAATAAATTAAACTACTTTATTTCAGTTTGCATCCAAAAATCACAATATATATATATTTTTAGAAAACATAAGATTACAAAAACTAAATTTAAAAACAAAAATATAAAAAGATTCATGTTCAAGCATCATTTTAAACTCTCACAAGCAAAAGATGTTTTGCACTCAAACATCAAATATTGAACTTGAAACCATTTAATCCAATCAAACCAAGTAATTAAATCTTGATTTCAAACCTATACAATCTAAACATTGAATTAAACAAAAAAAGTGAACTTCAATTTTTTTGTGTCAACTTACTTTATATAGGTCACATTTAGCATTTCATGTCATGTATCGTGGGTTGAGACTGGACTTAGTAGAGGAAATATTAAGAGAGTTGAGGGAAAGATTACTCGTTCTAGTGGCTACTATTCACAACAAGTGACCATCCTTAAGGATATTCAACAAGATAATTCTTGCTTGGGATAAATCTTTTTTTTTGAGGTCTTAGATCATGCAATTGCACATTTAGAGACTCTTACAAATTAAATAAGAACTGACATCACCTACTAAAAAAATGTAACCGACAAGACATTAATCCCATCACCCACTTACTCCTTTCACTTGAAGATGGTAGTCTACCTCACTCACTACCACTTAATTGATCTTACTTGGAAGAAATCCAAATAGTTAACTTTATTGAGGTCTTAGATCATGTAATTATACATTTAGAGGCTCTTACAAATCAAAGAAGAACCAACATCATCCACAAGGAAAATGTAAATTGTCAAGACATTAATAACATCACACTCTTACTCCTTTCACTTGAAGAGGGTAGTCTAACTCAGTCACTACCACTTAATGTATGAGCAATAGTGAATTGTTTAATTATCTAATCAATGAGAACAATCTTATTTGAGCTAATTTTAGATCATAAAATGTGATGAAATAACTCTCTCCCTCTCCTTAGTGGAGGGCTCTGATTTGTTGTTGTACAATAAAATTTCTATTGGTCCTTTAGAGTGGATCCAATTGGCATAGGGTGGTGTTAATTCAAGTGTCATTGTGCCTCCACCACTTAAGTGGGGATTGCTTGTGGCTCTTACTATTTAGGATGCTCAAAATTGGTTGGTGGCTCCATAGCTTTTCTCAAGTGAACCTTCTACTTGGGATGATCCTTGTCTTTAGGACAATTCACCCCTCATCTCGTACTATGACTTGTGCATACTAACTATTTAGCTATTCATATCTTGACGACATTTTTATTTATAGTTTGTTGTGAACTCTTGAACCATGCTTACCAACTAATAACTTTTTATCATTTGCATACTCAATTTTTTGTATAATATGATAAACTTATTCAATAAAAAATATTAAAAGTCATCATCATCACTTAAAAATGTAGAGTTTTATATTATTATAATAAGTACATTGGAAAGGAAAATATGACAACATATTCTTACCTTATTTTGTAAAATATATGTATTTATATATTAATAATTAGAAACTTTAACAATTTAAATTTTGAATACAAATGTTAATAGATTCATTAGTAAAGTTGTTTCTTGATGTAAATTTTTTAATCTATTCATAGTAAAGTTGTTTCTTGATGTTAATCCATTCATATCTATGATGTAATTTATTTATTTTATTTTTTCCTTATTCCAATAAAAAATAAAATTGTTTCTTGATAAGTAGAAGGTAGTTTTTGTAATATGTTAAATTATGATGTTTTATTTAGATTCAAGTATAATTTTTTAATCAAACTCATTGATCTATATTTCATAAACATACTTATGAAACCAAAACATTACATTATTAAATTCCAATAAAAAATTTATAAAATTATTTCTACTAAATTATAAGAAAAACATATTTGAAAGTATAAATACACTTCATTTATATTAAATTAAATTAGAGAAAATTAGTAAGTCATTTACATAACAAAAAAATATTATTAATATAAATACGCGAAGTCGAAAAGTGTGAAGTCAAGTCATGGAATTCGAGCATCCGAGGTGCAAATTAAAAATGAATTATGAAGATGTGAGGAGAAAGGGGATTAAATCCTTGCATACCTCAAATTACCATGTTACCTAAAGTGGTGAAAAATTTCCTCGTGTTTGCCGAATTGCCATGTTAACATTTATAGTGAAAGAGTTCCGTGTTCGAATAGAGAGTTACTCAGTTTACGCAAAATCAGAAATTGTATCCCTATCATATTACAGCATCGCAATTTCGAAGAAGGCATTTGCAGAAAAAAATAAATCTAAAATTGATTAGATCCCAATTGAAGTAGCTTTTGATCTCCTGCAAAAGCAGAGAATTTTGCAATGGCATGAAAGATTTGTGATTCAAATCTGATCTAGTCAACATGGACGGACAGGTGGGCGATTATAACAATGGTGGGCAAGACGATTTCGGGTCATTATTCGAAGGGATGGTGCTGATGACGCCGTCCCAAGTTGAAGAAACGCCACCTTCACAAAATCAAGAACATCCTTTGCCTGATAATGAGCCGTCCAATACTGTAAGTCGGCCCCTTGATGAAAATCTCTTTTCTGATCTTAATCTTTACTCAATCAGCGAAAACCCAGTTCTTGAAGACCAGAACCCTTTAAGTTTGGATTTAAACAGAGAAAATCAAAATAACAGAAAGGGTTCAACATCTGCATCTGCATCCACATCCTTATTCCCATCCTCATTATCTTCGTTAGTTAATACAAGATCAGTGGAGACTTCTGGAGCCAAACAGGCATCCCGAAGGAAAAAAAGAAGCTTTAAGATTGGTTATGGGAGGGATGATTTTGTCGATGATGGATTGCAAAATGGTGTCAGTAATGGCAATAATGATCTTGGTTATATTCATCTTGATAATAACATTTTATCTAGCGTTGAGACTCACATATTTTCTCAAGGCCAGGCAGATGTTAGTCCCGGAGGACTGCAAGGGCAAACCTTGCCAACTCAAATTGATGAATCAAGCTCAAATGCCACTGATGAAACTGAATTATCTATACCTGAAAAGAGGCTTGATTCTGCTGAAAGTGAAAGAGAGACAGATCAGAGGCCCTCTCAAGACGATTCGGGGAGCTCAATTCATGTCCTAGAGAGGGACGTAGTGGCAGAGGAGAACAGATTGGATGATGTAAAACAGAGTGGATTAGTAGTTGAAGTAACAGGCCACGATGCTGCAATATTGGAAGATGAAGATGCTGTCCAGATTGAAAAACAGAGTAGTCAGGATGCTGATTGTGATGCCACGGAAGAGGCTGAGCTTGCACCAACTAGTGTAGAGGCAGAATCTGAATCAGCAGGAGTATTTCTGATTGAGAAGTTGAATGATGTTAAGGGTCAAATATCTAGCAAGCTGAAGGAGCTTCACGAAAGGGCGGCCTCAATATCTATGTCCAGGAAGGTAGCAGCACAGAGGAGGAGACAAGCAGCCGAGGAAGTAAATGTTGCATCTAATAGGCATAAGGAGCTTGAAAAGGAATTGGAGGAGGCATGTGAAAGAGAGGATTTTGAAAGGGCAGAAATTCTTAGTGAGAGTCTCCTTGATGCGGAGAAATCGAAACAGGCAGCAATTGATGTGTTCAGAAGTGCTGAGGCAGATTGTGATTCAATGGCTCTGACAATGCAGGAAATACTGGAATCACAGGTTCGGATAGAGGAGGAAGGCATTCAACTTTTTGAGTGTTTACAAAAGGTAGTTCTATTTTCTTTTTTTGGTTTCATTCCGAATGTAGAAAAGCACTTTTACGTTTGTCCTAAGTTTTGTTATTTAAGAGCAAACTTGTTAACTTCAGTAATGAGATTGTCATTTTGAAGAGAGCATAATTTGTAGGACTGATCTGTCAAGAGGAAAGCTTGTTAATTTCAACAGCAAAATAATCACTAATTAGGCCTTTGCCTTTGAGGCTTTGTGCTACCTATGGCTGTTTCGGGACATTTTTCCTCCCTTTTGAGTTTACATTTGTTTTATTATTTTTTGATTAGGCAAAATGGTATCCATGAAAGGGCTTCAAAGAATGGAACACTATGCACAAGTAAAGACATACAGCCACAATTTTCTTTTGTGTGCAACAACGTCAATCCCTCATTTTTCAGTCCTTTAATGTTACTGTTTATAAATGGCTAAGAGTATAATAGTGCATACCTCAGCCTATAAACTCCCGAAATAACTACAC